>CM068300.1:20849697-21128727 GCA_034768395.1 Linum lewisii
GCAAACAAGTGGTTCCTGGATTCAGGAGCAGGCTTGCACAAGGGACAAATAGTGCTAACGACACTATTCCATCTAGTGAATTTATTCAAAGTGTTAATCCTATCATTCAGGATCAACCACACAAGCATATTTTTCTTCAGGATCTTAAAGTCATTCCAAAGGTATGTTGACCAAGTAACTTTCTCCCTTCGAGATCTAATAGCTTCCCAGACTTTACTAACCTTAAACTTAGGCATGAACTCTCCTCTCCACAAAGCATCTTCATCCGGGTCAACAATTATATGCTCCACAGCTAGAGCTCTTAATTTCAAAGTACGTCTCCAGTGCCAAGAACCTGTTGTGGTAACATGAGTCCAAATATCACAACTCTTCAGCCTGTATTTCAAGATCCAAGAAACCCACATTGAGCCACTACGCACAATTAGATTCCAAAGATGTCGAATTATATATATTTGCTTCATTCCAACTGCTCAAGTCTTTCAATCCTAGTCCTCCCTCCTCAAAAGGGAAAGCGATGTGATACCAAGAAACCTTCACTCTACTCCCTTCTCTCTTACCCCCATAAGAAACTTGCACAAATACTTTCAATATCCTTAAGCACAGACTTTGGAAGGATAACATTGAGAGCCAGTATTGAAAGATACCTTGTATAATAGATTTAATGAGTTGCATCTTACCAACATAGTTGAGGAGTTTTGCCTTCCAGTCTTTAATTATGTTGGTTATCTTATCGACTAAACCTCTACAATCCACCTATGACAACTTCCCAACAGAAATGGGGATACCAAGATATCTCATAGGAAGGGTTCCTTCCTGAATTCAACTACTGTAACCATTTGAACAACCACACTTCTGCTAACCCCAACAACATATAGATCACTCTTCTCAGAGTTGAACTGTAGGCCAACAAGGCCATGAAACCTGCCCATAATAGTTCGAACTGCACTTGTCTTTGTGAAGACCAACATGTGTCATTAGCAAAGCAAAGATGGGTGAGATTATTGCCCTTACACTGTGGATGGTATTGAAACAGACTCTTAGGGAAGCATCAACAAACAAACAGTCAAGGATTTGCATTGCCATGACAAACAGGTATGGTGATACGAGATCATCCTAGGGAAGCTTTTCGCTATTTACTATTTAGCAATGTTGTCAACATTGGACCATTCGGTCGAACCTAAAAAACTTTGAACCTTTTCACCCTGTAAATTCAGTTCGAGAAAATTGTTCATATTATCTAATTGTCATTTGTAACACTTCACCCTGACATATTCTAGTTGAACCACAAGTTCAACCCATGCTACACACTAACTAGGGTGTTACGACTCTAAAGCCATCACATACACATAAACATTCACATTAAAATAAGAGAATAAAATGGAAATACGAACATCTCATAATTTTATCATATCGATTTTGAAGCTAGTGATGAACACCTTAGTGGGGATCAAATCACTTGTGTTCTTCCCAAGCTTCTTCGACATCCTTGTTGGCATCAATTTTACGGTTGTGTTGTTTACGAACCAAGGCCCTTGGCAATGACACTTCATCTAACCTTACCTTAATATAGTGGGAGCTTAAATGCTTTAGCATGTTTGGCTCTAACTCCTTGAACGCCATAAGGTGACTAGGTACATCACTCAAACTTTCTTTCACCAAACTCTTTTCCGGTTAGTTTGTTCATTGCCTTGCTTTCGGGTTTGGGTTTTGCTGTGAGTGGATTTTTTTAGCCATGTACTTGAGCAAACTATTTTTTTATGATATACAACACTAATTATTCATAAAAAAGGAGTTCTTTGGTATTTTTTTATTCTTGTTTGTCGGATATGAGTAGCTAAACATCTCTAACTTAGATTAGATGAACCCTAAGTGACACGGGTCTTTAAAACGGTCAAAGATTGGCGGGAAGTAAAACTTTAATTCAGACTTTTCTTATTCATGTTTAATTAATTCTTAAAATCTTGTTTCTTCTCTAGCCTGATCACCTAGATTAAATTCTTGTTAGAATAAAGGAAACACATGACCAATAGGGGTCTTGTTCTAGAACGTTGAATTAAACAGTTAACCTTTTTAACAGATTCACCTGTCCAATAAGGGTCATTTAGGGTTAATCCGTTTCCAGAGTAGCTCATTGAATCAATTTAGGTGCACCAATCAGTTATCCGTTGCAGAAGAAAATGCACGGATGGATAATTGATCTTGGTAGCTAGTTCAGTAGTAGTGAACGTTCGTGGACTTAGACCTAAGGGCAAGGAGCTACGACGGTTATTAACAATTGAATGAATTAAGTCTGAAACCTGCCGGTCCTGTGATTGCCAATTCCTTGGTGATCTTAGGGGGATTCGAGTCTAAGCTCTTCTCTTGATAATTGAATTCAACCCAACCAATTAATCAATTTGTCAGTTTTTATTAGTTATTTCCTTTCCTTGCATGTTAGTAGTAGAATTCTCGTGGAACTCACAATACACAACTTGTTAAACTCGAATAATTACTGATTTCTTTGAGTAAACATGAAGAAGAAAACTTGTGGAATACGATCTGTCCTACTTTTGTTGGATGGTATTTGCACCATTGTTCTGCAGCTTGTCACTAAACACTTTAATCATTAGAAGCTGGAGGAACAGAGGACCGGATTAACAACTCGGCCCCCCTTCGGCCAACCCTCCTTACCTCCTTTCTTGCTCGGCACCTCTTTAGCCTTTAACTGTAGAGTCCCTGTGGATTTATGCTTCTCCAGTACACTGAAATTAGTGCCTTTACCTCATTGAAAGAACCCTGCTTTGGTTCTAACACCCGATCGAACCTGATCCATATTCGTACTGCCTAATTGAGCAGAATCATTTGGCACATACCCTAACTGCTTGACACTAGATTGAGCACCAGTTAGGGTAATGGGAATCGAGACCTCGTTCACTCTGCCAGCTACAATTGTCATCAGGCTTATCAAGGTTTACTCCTCCTCAGTCACCTCCCTTACTAACGTTCTCAATGTTTGTAGGGATTTGCACATCTGCCTCAATGAAATCCAATTTTCTATCTCTTCTTTTGAGTATAGTCTTCGCCTCCGTATTGTGCATGGTACTGTTGGCCCTTGGTTGATTATCCTCTTGGTATACCTCTGTGTGACTGGGACATCCTCACTGTCCTTAGACGATGTCTCTACAAATATCTCGAATATGGAGTCGGACCCAATCGACGAAACATCTTTGAGGTTAGACTTCTACAACCGCATGAGGTCGATGTCTTCTGATGTTCTTTTTCTCCTTCATCCACGACCCGAAGTCATTGCCAAGCTCCGGGCATTCTAGTCTCCTCAATGAAGATGGGATTGGTGAACATCGTTTCCTTAGTTCCCTTGTCCTCTCCTTCTTTGTTTAGTGGACACGTTTTCTCCTCATGACCATAACATCCACATCGGAAGCAAATTTCATGGAGGCCTTCATACTCGACTCTACGTACCCTTCGGTTAAGACGGTACTTGGACACCAGGGGTTGATGGAGGTCAACTTCAATACAAAGTCTTGCATAGTTACCCCTAGAGACAAGAAGGGTAGTGCCATCCACTCATACTATTTTTCCGAGTTTATCTCCCAGTATTCTCAAAACGGCAGCATCAAAGTACTCAAGCGACAGCCCCGGTTGCCGGATCCACACCCAGTTAGTATTGACTTGGGAATAACCTGGATCGAAATTAGGGCACCATTACTCAGATAGCACATAGTGGCCCCCCACCAGCCATGGCCCCTCAAAGAGGGCTCTCAAATAGTCCGAGTCTTCTTCAAACCTGGCAACAAAGTGCCCAACGCAAATACCCCAAATCTGAACACGCCCCTTCCTCTCCATAGAGATTGCAGCCTCTTTGTTATGAACATAAAGGAGAATGACTTTCCAAGCATACGAGGGATTCTACGAATACGACCTTTTTCCTCGTAGGGCACACAGATGGTATGGCAAGTGGGTCATCCTCCCCATCATCACCCGATTCATCCGAAATAAAGATCTCTTCGTCAGAGAAAAAATGGATTTTCCTGGCTATCCCCTATGACTGTGTCTTTAAAAGAAACACCCGAATTCACATGAGACGTTTGGAGAGGGCTATCGGTGGATTTCTCATGCAGGGTAACGTCTCCACCAATGAGACCATATAGGGTTTTAGCTCGTTAACTTCCTTTCTTGGAGAGCTCGTAGGGCACACAGATGGTATGGCAAGTTGGGTCATCCTCCCCATCATCACCCGATTCATCCGAAATAAAGATCTCTTCGTCAGAGAAAAAATGGATTTTCTTGGCTATCCCCTATGACTGTGTCTTTAAAAGAAACACCCAAATTCACATGAGACGTCTGGAGAGGGCTATCGGTGGATTTCTCATGCAGGGTAACGTCTCCACCAATGAGACCATATAGGGTTTTAGCTCGTTTAACTTCCTTTCTTGGAGAGCTTTCCGGTTAAAACTGGGGTGCTAACTACGGCTTGAGGGCTACCGATGCGGCGGACATGACCAGTCAGTCGGTGGGCAACAACGAGAATATGGTTTTTATTTAGAGCTTTTCGTTCGTGATCTGTTGCAAATGTTTCTAGAGAGTAGCAATTCCGTTTTATGTTTGTCTTGAACTTACTTTTGTTGGTAAATAAAATATTTTGTTACAAACTTTTTGAAGTCATATTGGTTTAGAAGACATCACTCATTTGAAAAATTTATTTGAGCAAAAAGTGTAAGTTTTTATTTCTTTCTCCAACGGGCCATTTCATTTTAGTATGTAATAAAATTTAATTAATTTATAAAATATTCTAAAATTAATCAAAATTATTATTTTCTTCCGCCTTTTTTTACTATCACTTATAATTATCAAAATCACATAATAAACTTAATTAATTTCATAATACACCTAAAATGTTGTTTATTTGTAAATAAAAAAATTCAGTTATATAATTTTAACACAATTTCGTCCAAATTAAAAAAGTGAAAAAAGCCACTTATGAAAATTATAAAATTCACATTATGAAATGTGGAGATATGGAATTGTGTAAATTTTCATAACAACTCCCCCCTTTCAAGTCCTACTCCCAGCGTGGATATTGGATATTATGAGAAGAGTGAGAATTAAAGTGTGGGCTTCCTTCTTGCTATAGTAGGGGGTCTGCTGTTCTTTTCTCTATAAACTAATGAACCCAAAAGGGGGAAATGAAAGAAAATCACTAGATAGGAAATTTAGAGATTACTGTTGTTCGCGTCTTTGTGAAAGTATGTGTTGTTTCACCCTCAAAACACTCGCTTCCATCCAAGCTGCTAATAGAAGAAGAAGGTAATAGTGTGATATTACAAAGTGGTCATAAAACTTTTAAATGTTACAAAGTAGTTCGGAAACTTTAAATCACGTTACAATTCAGTAATACAATCACTTAATACCGCATTTTTTTGGCTGTTTTGTCCTGTAACCACATACATGTCATAAAAAATGGATCAAATACTTGAGTAGTCCCGATTCATGGTGTGGGGTTATTGCAAAGATTTGGAGAGAGATGTAGAAGATATCATAGTAGAAGAGTTAGTAATCCCACACCTTAATTCCCGCTCTTCTAAGCGTGATGGGATTGCAAATCAGATGTGGAGTGATGAGTGTGCTTGTAATTAGTCGAGTTTAGACGAGTGTTATATGTGATTCACTTGAATTGTAGAAGTATGCATAATTTGTAATTCAACTAAAGTAATGAACACAATTATTATTATGAAATTATATAATTTCATATTTACAAAACACCAAGTAAACAAAATTTCAATTATGAATTATAATTACGTGAATTTTAAAATTTCTCCAATTATAAAATTTTAGATAATTTATAGTGAACAAGGCCTTCTTCTTTTAATTTATCTATTAAGAAATAAATATTCAAGTAATTTTTTTTTATGATTGGGTGTGGATTTGAATTCATTGTCTGTTTGAGTGTGGTCACGCTAGGAGTACGTGGCACCGCTTAGTGCAAACGAGAGTAGTACCAACTCATCACGAGAGGATTATTTATTGGCTGTATGAGGGTCGTGGTAGCCCAATTCAAAATTGGGTCGAGACGTTAGCTGCAATTATGTGGTGCATCTGGAGGGCTAGAAACAAATTTTTTTTCGTCAGATGGAGCCGTCTAGTGGACGTACTTTGATTTGGATTTCAAAGCTGAAGGAAGATTGGAATTCCCCTAACCCTTGTTCAAGATCATATGCCCCTGGCCTCAATGCGGCGCCGAACTCAATTTCGATTCTGCCGCCAATGGGAAATTCCCATCAACAGATCTTTTGCGATGGTTCCTTTGTCGAAGGATCTGGTGTGGTGGGTTATGAGATTGTATGTATCAATACCCATGGACAAGTGACTAATGGGAGGCCAGAGACCATTACGTGTTCTTCATCAATCGTGGCCGAGGCCAAGGCTCTCCTGAAAGCTCTCTCGATTGCATCAGCATCAAGTGAACCAACAATCGTTAAATATGACTGCCTTAACTTGGTGGTAGCGCTTCGAGACATAAGGATCGCGTGGCCTTGGGAGTGTTTCACATGGCTCCTCTCTGTGAGGCACATCCTTAACAATTGCCCTTGGATTTCAGTTGCTTTTGTTCTGAGAAGGCTTAATATAGCTGCAGATTGGGTAGCCAAATCTCCCCGTGATGTTTCCTTCCTAAGGAGTGGATCTTGTGTTCATCTTTTTTATCAATTTGTAACCGACTTTATGCGATTTGATGATGAATATATTACCAACTTTGAAAAAAAAACCTCATTCATTGAGGTGTAGTTACTTTACTAGTAAAATACAAGGTCTCCCAAATATTTTTTAAACATGGAGAAGTTTAGTAAAACTAAAATTTTCCGTTTAACTTTATTTAATTTCAAATAATTAATGTATATTTTAATGTGAGACTCACTTTTTAGTTTTATTTTTATATTTTCTACTTTAAGCTATTTAAGTTCTCAATTAAGCAACAAGTTGTTCTAGACTGATCGTCTAGCCCAACGAGAGGAGGTAGTCTAGTCACCAAGGAAGGCTCCGGGTTACCTCGTAAGAGAGAAGGAGCGGGGTAGTAGTTAGTTCTTAGGTGATTCACCAAGGATCGAATGAGGATTTGGATGTGATAGGAATAAACGTACAGAGGGAATATCTCTCTGTCAAGTGCATGTCCTTCTGTAGAGGGGGTCAGTGCATTACTTATGACCCTGACCCCTAGTGGCGTGTCCGTCTATGATTGGCTTTGTTGTTGAGGCGATCAGGATGGTCCATTGCAATCGTTGTGATGGTGCCATGTCGCCTATGTCATTATGGAAACCCTAAGACCGCTAGGGTTTCTGGGTGGGCTTTTGTAAGTCTTCACTGGGCCACCATTTGAGGTGTTCCATCGGTGAAGATGAGGTCAATGAGTCATCGAATCCGTTAACCCTTTGGGGCGATCTGCATGACCCAAACTTGCTAGACTTCTAATGAATTAGTGGGGCCCAAAATCGTTCTAATCAGTTGCCCCCGAGTCCATTGCCACTACAAAAAACAGTGCATTTAACAGCGGCAGAAACAACGTTTAACAGCGGCCAGAGCCGCTGTTAAAATAATTTAACAGCGGCCGGAAGCCGCTGTTAAAATGACCAATGCTAAAAGTATTTAACAGCGCGACTGCCGCCATTAAATAGGCCGCGGTTAAATTGATTTATTTAACAGCGGCCTATAGTCGCTGTTAAATGATGCCGTCGATTAAAGTAATAGCCGGATCTCCGGCGAGTGAGCAGGAACTCCGGCAGTCGTCGTCGTCGTCCTCTTCCTCCTCCTCTTCTTCCTCCTCCTCCTCCTTCCTCCTCCTCTTCCTCTTCCACGCACGCGGCTGACCTCTTCCTCAACGCAGGCGGCTGTCCTCTTCCTCGAAAGAAGAAGAAGAAGAAGAAGAAAGAAGAAGAAGAAGAAGAGAAACCTGCTCGTCAATTCTGATCGGAAAGAAGAAGAAGAAGAAGAAAGAGAAGAAGAGAAACCTGCTCGTCGATTCTGATCGGAGAGAAAGAGAAGAAGAAGCAGGAGTGGCGGCGGCCGATTCTCGGCAAAAGAGAAGAAGAAGAGTTCCGGCGGCGGCAAAAAGAGAATTAGGGTTTTTTGGGAAGAAGAAATCAGGACCGTTGATATTAAATCAACGGTCCAAATAAAATTTGGAGCTATCCGCGTCCATCTGTTTCAGCCAATCAGGGCTTAGTATTTTAACAGCGGCCACATAGCCGCTGTTAAACTCTCTAATTTAACAGCGGCTAAGTGGCCGCTGTTAAATTTCCCGTGTTTTTCAATTTAACAGCGGCCAAATTCTGGCCGCTGTTAAGCTTCTGCTGTTAAATTGACATTTTCTTGTAGTGTGCCTAGCCTGTGAATATGGGATGGACTATCTTCTCTTTGCGATATCGCCCACCAGGCCTATCAATTCCTCCCAAGTTCATTGCCTAGCTTTTGGCTAGGGAGTGGACTATATGTGGTCTGCGGAATCACCTGATGGGCTTATCAATTGCGTTTAAGTCCACAATTAAGCCTATGTTCTAGACTTAACGTAACTAAGAAATCGCATGGAAGGTCCCCTTTCCTCTTTCTCCAGACTCCCACTTGCACGTGTCGTCCACTTTCGTACATGGTTATTTTAGTAAAAGTCCTTTCAGTGGCGTGTTTTCCGATATTTTCTTTTTAGACTGCAATGAGTACCTAGTCCTATACTATCTTCTTTGTCGTTTTCCTGCCCTATATATCATTGCCTGCGACGGTTGATCTACTTCTCCACTATCTTTACTCGAGATTTTTCTCTTTTGCCCCTATAAATACTCCTATGTTCCTTATTCTCTTTTCTTCATCCTTTCTTACTCTTTTCCCATTTTCTTCAACTGCCCAGTATTTCTCCTGCATTTCATCATCTCCAGTAGCTTTACTCCGTCGTGTGCGTTCTTCCAACCTCCTTTCGTTCTCTCCTCTTTATCACTAACTCCGAGCATGGCCCATAATGATTAGTGGGACCCATAATCGTTCTTGTTGGCCCATCAATTGTCCTCGAGTCCATTGCCTAGCCAGTGGTTAGGGGATGGACTATCTGCTCTTTGCGGAATCGCCCACCGAGCCTATCAAATGTTAATCATTTTGATATATTGAGTTTCAGTTTAATTTCAATCCTTCAATTCAAAATCTTAGTTGGTTTACCGTTTTCTAAACATAATCTTGAATCTATCAGTATACAAGATCCTTTCTCATTTCACTAATCATACTAAATAAACAATTAAAGGGTGCTGCTATTTGCAATCCGCGTTTTACTAACGCAATCCGTATTTTTTACATAAATGGACAACTATGTCCTTGCAATCCGTATTTACTAACACAATCCGTTTTTACTAACACAATCCGTTTTTACTAACGCAATACTTTTTTACTAACGCAGTTCGTTTTTACTAACGCAGTCCGTTTTTTACTAACGCTGTCCGTTTTTACTAACACAGTCTATTTTTTTACTAATGCAGTCAATTTTTTACTAACGCAATTCGTTTTTACTAACGAAGTCCATTTTTTTATTAACGCAGTCCGTTTTTAATAACGCAGGCTGTTTTTTACTGAAGCAATCCATTTTTTAATAAAGTATTTTTCAACATTTATAATTTTTCATCAGTATTTTTCATCAATATTATTAATTTATTTAAATGTTTAAAGTGTTATTTATATTTTTATGCCTATTTTTCTAATATATTATGAACAAGGATATTCGTTGGTAAACGAACCGAGTTGGTAAAAATGGACTGTGTTAGTAAGAAACGGGCTGCGTTATTAAAAACGGACAGCGAAATTGTACATTTATGGAGACAACAGTTAGTAAAAATGAACTGCAAGGACATAATTGTACATTTATGTGAAAATACGGACTACGTACAGCAAAACACGGACTGCAAATAGCAACCCGCTTAAAATATCACAGATCAATCAATGAGCCGAAAAAATGCTAGTTTATAATTTGTTAAGGATAACCTTTGATAAGGAACTAATAATATGTTTTGAGGATTCAAAAGCAAGGACAAAATGGGAAGCCAGATTACCCTCTGAACAGGGCTTTTCACTAA
This sequence comes from Linum lewisii, assembly GCA_034768395.1. Taxonomy (NCBI): domain Eukaryota; kingdom Viridiplantae; phylum Streptophyta; class Magnoliopsida; order Malpighiales; family Linaceae; genus Linum; species Linum lewisii. The sequence goes on from CM068300.1 coordinate 20,859,792, forward strand.
AATAATTAAAAAAATTAACTATTAACCTAAATAAATACGGTTCAAAACTATTGATTTTTTAAATAAAATCGCCCCAGGCCTAGGCGATATCGCCCAAGGCCCAGGCGATATTGCCCCATCATCAAGGATTTTCACCCGTGACTCTAAAACGGGTCCGTGATTAGATTCGTTTGAGTCACGGGTCTGAAAATAGCCAAGGATAAGGCGATATCGCCTAGGGCATGGGCGATATCACCTAGGGCATGGGCGATATCGCCTAATGCATGGGCGATATCGCCTACATCTCGGAGCACTAACCACCCTATAAACAGGGCCGGCCCTGAGGGTGTGCTGGCCGGCCCTCCGGCACAGGGCCTCAAAATATCGGGGGTCTCAAAATTTTCGGGTTAAGTAAAAACACCTAAAATATACATTATAAATAAACTATGCAAAAACTAAACATAAATGTTGATGTGGTCTAGTGGTTGGAGTTTTTGTTTTATTCCAAGTGGTCATGGGTTCAATCCTCATCTTTGACAAAAATCAAACTAAGTTTTTTTTGTTCTTTTCAGCATTGTTTGTTTTTTCGAAGTGGTCTTTCTATTTTTACTATCATTGTTTTCAAAAAAATTATTATTAAATATATAAATATGATATGATATTAAGTTATACTTCATATATTATTTTACTTTTTAAAATTTTTAGTTGTTAATAGATTTTATATAGTCTTGGAATGACATTGGGTAAGTCAAGGTGGGCACAAGGTCGCACGTGTAGACCATCATAAATGGGTATTATTATTGTCTCAAACCAAACAGTATATCCGCCCAAACAAGTCAAGTTAATGTAACCCAAATAATTTGGGTTTAAATTATCATTTTATAGGGCCAAATAATAAATTTCGAACAGGGCCTCCGAAATTCACGGGACGGCCCTGCCTATAAATCCTTGTTAGTTTTCGGGGGTTAGTCACCAAATCGAAAGAACTAACATTCTAAAATGGCCGACTACACTTTGTCACGAGAATTCTGAATCCAAGTTTTCTGGGGGGCCGTATCGTCCAGGATTGGACCGGCTTATCCTACGAAGGGGAAATAATGTCCGTCTGAAGATGACCAAGCGAGCGACCTATGATAGTGTGGTTACCGTGTTTCGGCGGAAAATGGGTCTTGGAGCGGATCAGATAATCCAGTCATTTGTCTGGAGAATGCCGATATACAGTTCTGAGGGAAATCTGTCGCATTTCATTTCTAGGCCGATATCGGACGACAACGGCGTACAAGTCATATACGACTTAGTTCGCGTCAACCCATTTTTCGAAGTTGCCGAGTTGTACGCCTTGATGGAAGAGGAGCCGTCTCAGTTCTCCGATTTCTCGGGGGTCATTCCAAATCAGATGGCAGAGCAGAGCCAAACGTATGATGGGGAATACATGGCGACCAGTCATATCGGTCGGAGGAGGAGGAGGTTGACCAAGAGGGGTTGGCGCGAGATGAATATGTCAGCACCGACGATTCTGGAGATGAAAGGAGCCATTGCTCGGCGGACGAAGGGAATCCAAACGTCGACGATGACATTGGCCAAACCGACGAGGAAGACGACGATGAAGAAGGGGGAGCCACAACAAATAGCGTGGAAGTTTATGTGCCACTGGACCATGCCACGAGCGAGGGTGACAACTATGACGACATTATGACAATCTCCAACACCTACTCCATGGACAGGCGCTTCCAGATCCCAGCAAAGGCGTACTGGTCGGTGGAGATGGAATTCTTCTTGGGTCAGACATTCTCTACAAAAGGTCAACTGGTGTCCCTAACGAAGAGCCAAGCAGTTATCCGCAACTATAAGTATAGGGTAATCACTTCCAACCCGAAGGAATGGGCCATCAAGTGCATCGACCCGACGTGTCCTTGGAGGATGCGTTCTACACTTAGCAACAGATATGGATTCTGGATAATACGACAACTCAACAACGGCCACAGTTGTGACCGGTCAACGATACTAGGGCCCCACCCACAGCTCGATGTCACGCTGATCTCAGATGCAATCATGCACATTGTCCGCAGAGAGCCGGGGTTGAAGGTTGAGACAGTTATTGATTGCATTCTGGAGAAGTACCACCGCAATATATCGTACCGGAAGGCGTGGTTTGGCAAGCAACGTGCTGTCGAGAAGCTGTACGGTGACTGGGTGGCATCATACAACAACATTGAGACAATCCTGAATGCTATTCATCTCACAAACCCCGGGACACGGTACGAGATCAGAACCCACCCGGCGGGTAACTGTAGGATGTTCAAGAGTGTGTTTTGGGCGTTTGGCCCATGCATAGAAGCCTTCAAGCACTGCTCTGGGGTCATGATCATTGACGGCACATTCCTCACGGGCAAGTACAAACAAGTGTTGTTGATGGCTAGTACATTCGATGGGCAACATGGGGTATGGTGGGGTTGAAAATGGGGTATTTATAGGGGTTGGGGTGAGTTTGCCCGGTGTGTAGTACTTGGGCGAGATCGCCTGTAGTCCGGGCGATATAGCCTGTGGCTGGGGCGAGATCGCCTGTGGCTGGGGCGAGATCGCCAGGTGTCCAGCCAGACAGCATTTACTCGGTGGTTGGGCAGTTTAGAATCGGTTTGATCGGAAATCCTTGATGATGGGGCGATATCGCCTGGGCCTTGGGCGATATCGCCTAGGCCTGGGGCGATTTTATTTAAAAAAATCAATAGTTTTGAACCGTATTTATTTAGGTTAATAGTTAATTTTTTTTAATTATTTTAGTGAAAAGCCCCTCTGAACACCACTCGAAATTATGCTAAACTTGTTCTAGTCCCATCACTCTTGTTTTCAACATCGTCCATAGGTTACGTAAACAACCATTACATGTTCAAATAAATTAATTGAGTAGTTGTTGTAAAGTGTTGACAATTGATCTTCTTTCTAATAATACAACATGATAATTAGTGGACACCATACATACAAATGGGCAGCTAATAGAAATTCAAGAAAAGCATAAAGAGAGAGGCGGCCAGGAATATGAAGAGAAGACAAAGACAATCTTCCCTTTTCCTTCTCTTTATTATAAATAAAAATTCATTCTCTTCTTCTCTTTACCAAACCCATAAACCTGAATGAGAGACTAACGTAACTTGACAGTAATGGAGATAGAACCATCCTCCTCCTCTGTCTCTGTGCCTCATCCTAAACCCATTTCAAGGATGTGGTGGGTTGAGTCCAAGAACATGTGGGAAATAGCTGCTCCTGCTATGATCACAGAGGTCACCCAATTCTCCATCAGCTTCATTACTGCTGCATTTGTCGGTCACTTGGGAGCTGTCGAGCTAGCTGCTGTCTCCATTGTTCAGAATGTCCTTGAAACTTTCGTCTTTGGCTTCATGGTGGGTTTGGCTTAGCTTCTTCTTTTTTCACAACAATAATAAATAGCTAATTTAATGTTCTGCTAATAAGTAATATTGTAATTGTCGGCGCAGTTGGGGATGGGGAGTGCCCTTGAGACGTTATGTGGTCAAGCAGTGGGAGCAAGACAACTGGATATGCTTGGTGTATATATGCAGAGATCATGGATTATTAGCATGATTACTGCTTTCTGCCTTGCTCCTGTCTATGCATTAGCTTCCCCTATCTTGAAGCTTCTACATCAGGATAAGCACATTTCTGAGCTTGCTGGAAAATTTGCTATATGGGTTATGCCACAGTTGTTCCTCTATGCCCTCAATTTCCCCTTGCAGAAGTTCCTTCAAGCACAGAGCAAAGTATGGGTTTTGACCTCCATTTCAACTGTGGTGCTTGGCATCCACGCTATTCTCAATTGGGTTTTCGTCACCAAGCTTCGATATGGCTTGGTTGGAGCTGCTATTGTAGCTGACTTCTCTTGGCTGCTTGTAGTCCTTGGACAGATTATATATGTCATCTCTGGATATTTCCCTCAAGCATGGACTGGCTTTTCCTGGAAAGCCTTCAAGTCACTTGGTAGCTTTGTCAAGTTGTCACTTGCTTCTGCCATCATGCTTTGGTAAGTCAATTGAATTCACTTTCTTCCCTTTTGAGAAAGTTTCTAAGTCACTCATTTTATTGTTACAGCTTGGAGCTATGGTACACCACAGTGGTGATTCTCATGGTTGGATGGTTGAAGAACCCCGAAATAGCAGTTGATGCCATCTCCATCTGGTATGAAGTAGTGAATTCATTGTCTTCGATTCCATTCCTGAAACTTGGATCAAAACAACAATCAATTACTAATTTCGATTGTGGGCAATTGCAGCATGAACATTCAGCTATGGACATTGATGGTTGCATTGGGATTCAATGCAGCAATAAGGTTTGTCTATATCAACAAGCATTTTTCACACCAGGGTTTAGACATTGCTATCATATTATTGACATCAGCTGAATGAATTTAAAACTGCTTAGCGTGCGAGTATCGAATGAACTCGGAGCAGGAAATCACAAAGCAGCGAAATTCTCGGTGGTGTTGACGATTGTAACATCAACAGTAATAGGAGCAATATTCACAGGGGTAGTTCTTGCTACAAAGAATGAATTCCCAAAGCTCTTCACATCGAAACATGAGGTGATAGAAGAATCCTCAAAGCTTGGAAACTTCTTAGCAGCAACAATCTTCCTAAACAGCATCACGCCTGTGCTACATGGTAATATGTTTTTAATTTCCATTGAAGAAGACAGACAGTAAGTAGATTAGTAGAGAGATAGAAACTGACAAAAAGGAATGAAATTGTTGTGTTGTGTTTGTTTGCAGGAGTGGCAGTTGGAGCAGGATGGCAGTTCCAGGTTGCGTTTGTAAACATAGTTTGTTACTATGTGTTTGGATTACCAATAGGAGCAGTGTTGGGTTACAAGTTTGATCTTGGTGTGAAAGGGATATGGTCAGGAATGTTGATTGGCTACATACTTCAGATTATCTTCCTGCTTTACATTATTTACAAGACTAACTGGCAAAAGAGGTAGCACTTGGAATAATGTTTTCAACTTTTTGTATATTGATGCATGTTTTTTCTGTTAAAAAGGCTAATAAGTAGTGGAATTTGTTGAAAAATGATGACAGGCGTCAGATGCTGAGGAGCGGGTTAGAAACTGGGGAGGGAATTCTGAGCCAAAGAGAATTGAAACAGAAGAAAGAAAGAGAAACTTGGAGTTAAATTTTGACCCTTAAGTTAACCCATAAGATATATACTTAAACCGATAGAGACAGATTTAGTAGATAGGTAATAAATAGGTTACGCTGGATCAAAAGAAATATTGTTACAACTTACAACACAGTTTTTTTATGAATGAGAACCTTTCTTCGAATTCACACTTTTCTCCTTCTGATCAATTTATGGCTGAAATTGACTTGTCATCTTGTCTATTAGATTTAGACAAGTTCGATTGAGAGTACTATTTTTATGGTGCCCATTTTTTATAATAAGAAACTTTCGTGTTTTTTTTATGTAACATAACAACACCGAAATTAGTACGATACCTAAAATTAATAATTAAGTATCTACTATGAAAATTGGTACTTGTAAATTCAAATCAAATAACTACTATGAAAAAACGGGTACCTAAAATAAATAAAAAATTAGTATTTTGACAGTGTTGTTATGGTGACAACAAAAATGATATTATCACCGTAGTAGATATTTTCCATCCACGCCGAAAATTCACTTATTGAGGAAATGTCTTCTCGATGTGTTAACCATCGCCCGACCTTGTTGCCACTTCGCAAGCCATGAGCATTGCATTGATGAGCCATAAAGGTTTTGTGTGTCAACTACTACAAAACAGTGTCTGATCAAATAATGATATTAAACAATTACTTTTACCAATATCAATATACTAACATATCAATATATTTCACATATGGGGTCGTTTGGTTGCAGTGATATTAATATTGATAACTGCAGATATCATGATATTCAGAATATCATCGTTTTTTTCTGTCCTGAATATCATGATATCTGGGGCCAAAAGTGATATCAATATCACTCTTTAGATATTCTACTCCCCCTAGAATATATGTGGAGTGATATTGATATAACTCTTTGCAGACCTTTTTGCCCCTGTTCTATCCTCTCAATTACAGTGTCATTATTTACTTTCCCCATTTCTCATCCCCAATTAATTCTCTCTCACCTCCTCACCATTTGTCGATTGACGTCCGCCGATTCCATTGTCCAACTAGTTTTGGACAATTGACAGGTGTCCTATTTTCTTAGCAAATAAGCCAAACCTCCAAACCTTTCATTCATCTAACATAAATTCGATTTCATTATTCGAGACTAAGCTGAAGACAATGAAGACCTTGCTATTTCTAGTGCTTCTTCAACTGATTGGTGGTTGGTGAATTAGCTAGGGTAAAGTTCATTTGATTATGTTAAGAGCAAGTGTATTATAACCCATAAAGTTAAGGGTAAATTGGCCAATTTCCATTAAAGTAACTTATCACCAATTATTACAATGACAGCTGATCGGGGTACAACCATTTCCAAGGGTTGGAAACTTCCAACCTTCATCTCAACCATTAGATCACCCTTTGACCCTTTGACCAATCCAATGGTCTAGATTGTTAGGGGTATTTAGGACTTTACACATATAATTTAATTATTATATTATATTTAAAATAAATAATTTAATTTACAGTGGCTGCTGTTGGCTCTCCGGCGGCCGGCGACTTTTTCGGTGACCGGCCGCCGTCGCCGGCGACTTTTCCGGCGAGAATTTTTTTTTTTTGAAAAATTAAAAAAAATTATTTTTATTTCCTTTAAAAAAAACTAGTTAACAACGTTTTTTGTTTGATAACTAGTTAACATCATGATTTAGATAACTAGTTAACAAAAAAATTTAGTTGATTACTAGTTATCAAAATTAGTTAACTAGTTAACACATTTTTGTGCTGTTAACTAGTTAACAGTGTTTTTTTAACTGATAACTAGTTAACATGGTTTTTATCTGATAACTAGTTAACAACATTTTTTTGTTTGATAACTTGTTAACAGATTTTTTACTCGATAATAGTTATTTTTGTTAACTAGTTAACAACTCGAGTTAACTAGTTATCAAGTTCTTAACTAGTTAACCAACCGAGTCAGCTAGTTATCAAGTTGTTAACTAGTTAACCAACCGAGTTAATTAGTTAACTTATCAAGTTGTTAACTAGTTATCTAATTGAGTTAACTAGTTAACTTATTGAGTTAACTAGTTAACCAATCGAGTTAACTAGTTAATTAATTTTGAAAACTATTTATCAAAATTAATTAACTAGTTAGCAAAACTAGTTAACACCTTATCAACTACATATTATATAGTTATAAATTTATCTAACAATGTTTGCATTTAAATGTTTACAAAATGGCCAAAATTCTCAAATAGTAAGTAATATAATTTTTAGTGACTGAGAATGAAACTTTCAATAGTTGTTAAAACATCCCAAAACAATCACCCAGATTAACTAAGTAGTAAATCAATCACCTAACTTAACTAAATAACAAATCAGTCATCTAACTTAACTAAACGACAAATCTGTCACTCTTCTTCAACCTTGGAATACGACCTCCTGCTCCGGCCTCCGCTCCTTCACCGACGTCGTGCTCTGCCTCCATTATCCACACTCGTCACCCGCCTCCGCTGCTCCACCTAATCATCCGATACTCCATCGTCGTCGTCGTCGGTTTAATTGGTCGTGGAAGAGCTCCACCTAACGAGAACTTGATTTTAGGTTTTACTGCTACTGCTGCCTTTTTCAGGGGTTTGAATTTGGGGAATTTGAAGGGATTCCGGAACTGGAGGTGGGTAGTGAGTGTTGATGAGAAGCTGCGACGCCGTTGAGATGCATCGATGGTGTCCTGACCTGTGAGCCCGAGGGAGGGTGGATCGGAGTAGGAGGCGGCCGGAGGGAGGTGGATCGGAGGAGAGGAGGCGGCCGAAGTGAGGTGGATTAGAGAAGAGGAGGCGGCCGAGGTGGATCGGAAGGCGGCTGGAGGGAGGTGGATCGGAGGCGGCCGGAGCGAGGTACAGGGATTTGACGGCGACTGTTGTTGTGGAATAGAAGCGAGTGGCTGCAATTAGGTTTTTTTTATTGAAATGCCGAAAATGCCCTTCTGGTCAGTTGGGTTGGATCGGTCCAACCTTTATTGGTTGGACGCAGATCTCGTGCCTATTACAATAGCACTACACCAAACAATGTTATCTTACTAATTGGTTTACTAATATCAATATAATAACATATCAATATATCACCAATATCAATATATCTACATATCATCCAACCAAACGGCCCGATAATATGTAGATATCATCAAAACACGACCCTTAGTCATTCAATTTGAAAAGATAAATGCACATGGTAGGTATAATCGCCGAATAAAATGTCAATACTCTCTTCCCTTTTTGATTTCTCATTTGTAATGCTGAAAAGGGCTTTTTATTATTATTATTATTTTCCATAACCTAATAATGTCAGTGATTATGTATTCTTGTTCATTGTTCAATGTATAGAAGAGATTCTTTTGGTACCTGACGTTATAAAATATTGCCTTCATCTAGCTGTTACAATCAAAATAACGATAATTAATGGAATCAAGATCCAAACACATGGCTACATGATCGTCGATCGAGTATGCTTCATGGCCTTAACATATTTCCACACCCCTGCATGAATTAGCTGTACTGATTAGGTATTTAATTTTCAAGAGCGTGATATATGGGTGAACACTTAGTGTTCCACCCAAGTAGTTTGGGGCATACAATGAGGTTCAATCTGAAAAGTTGAGGAATGAGTGTTGCTCGTCTCATCCTTGATCTTCGGGTGATGCTAAGAGTGTACTCGCAAGATGTACCAAAGACAGTAGTAAGGAGACGTGCAACTATAGATGTAAGTGAGGGGGATAAGGTCGTATGAGAGAGAGAGAAGTACCGGGTATCCCTTAGGATTTTGTGGAGGGTATAGCCTCAAGCGTACGAACCGGAGTCTACAGCTTAAGGCCTATCCTTGGGATTACTGTCGTTGTTCTCCTTGTGTTTGACCTCTATATATAGCTTTGGAGTCTAAGGGGGCCTTTTCCGTGTTAGGATTTTCTCCGAGTTTTTTGGGGTAACCCTAGGCGACTATGATTTATGTAGTGCTTCTAGTGGACCTCGCGTTCCGTGCGGCCCAGGTAACCTTCGAGGGAACCCTAGAAGGCTGTTAGCAATTAGGGTTCCGTCAGGTTGTGATCGTACGCTAAGCGGGGGGCCTAGCAGCGTGGCTTGGGTCCATCAATTGCCCCGAGCATGATTTAGAAGCCTGAGACACGGAGGGCTTCTGAATCGTGCTCAAGAAAATGTGAGCGTCTTGTTCAACATTTTTTACACTTGGATGCGGACGCTTGAAGGTACACATTTGTTGGGTGATGTCATTCTCTTGGCCAGCTTTGTGATCGCTGGCTTCTGTTAGACGATTTCTGGGAGAGCCTTTTCCTTTTCTCGCCATTATGATTGCCACCAGGCAATTTCTTCTTTTTTTGTAGTTGTTAATCCCCTTGTCCACCATGTGTCGTACATAAGTGAACTTCTCGCATTTGGCGGGATTTTTATTGTCGTGTGTCTAACACATGCCTGTTTGAAAAAAAGGGGAGGGATTTTTTTAGCGGGCTTCTTTCCGCTGCATGACTGCCCGCGCCTTCTTGAGGTTGCGTTGGTGTATCCTCAGGTAATATTTTCCCTTGATTACGGTCACATGGTTGTTGGGCAGTTAAGAGGCAACGTCACGCCGATTTTTCTGCCCTTTAAATACTTACCGTTTCACCCTCCTTCTTTTACTTTCACTTCTGCTTTCTCTTTCTTCTCATCAAAATTCTTGTCATTGCCCTCTCCGCTTTGATTTTTGGAGTACATGTCTACCCTCTTTCTTCTCCTCTGTCATCATGTCTGATAGTTCGAGTAAGTTAATCTCACTTTTTTCTTTTCCTTTTTCTTGTGTTATTGTCTGTTCGTCTTGACGCTTCTTCTTTGTCTTTGCGACGTTTGAGGGGGGTACGCCTTGCAGATCGAGGCGCGCTTTACTTGTGGGCTAATGGGCATTCCCTTATTGCTTCATCCCCTTCTCACTTTTTTTCTTCGGCCATTGAGAAATCGTGTTTCTCAACAGTTAATGTGACTCGACTGTGCTGGGGTTGTAGGTTCGCTTCCCTTTTTGTCCCTTTTACTAATCCTTCGCGCTTCTCGTAAAGGTCGAACACATCTAGACGCCTCCATCCCCGACCGACAAGGACTCTCTCTCCCACTCCCAGTCGGGAGAGATCTTACTCTAGCGATAAGGTGGACTAGTCTAGGCATACGTTTGGGAGGTCCGTTCGTTCTACGAGTCGGGCGTCTATTTCTGGGGTCAAACATAAAAAACACCAAGTCCTAGTTGTTGAACTAGCCGACTATCCCTGTTCGAGGAGGTGGAGTAAGCCGAGGCTGCTTCGCTTTTGAAGATTGAGTCGCCTTCTATTGACGCCTTGGAAGCGTCTTTGGAAGCAAAACACAAGATTGAACACCTCAGGAGTTCCCCCCCAATGATGATGGCTTCATGACGTCCTTCCACCATTTCGAGTTGGTGGAGTCCGGCGTGGAAGTGGGCGGTTCTCGATGAAGAGTTGGGCGGATATGTTTCTTACTCGCCTGGAGGCGCAATGTGCTGCTCATGGCATCTTGGGGCTGCCCTATTATCCTTACTGCTCGCCAGAACGGGTTGCCGATTTCTTATCCCATAATTCTTCCATCTTCCCGATGACTTATCAGTACTTCGAGTCCAAGCGCCTGTCAACCATGGACATATGCCATGGGGGTTATCACAGGGTCTAACTGAAAGCTATTGCCTTCGAGATGCGTCTACCGTTAGAATCTTGGCAGGAGGACATGCTTCGGTGGCTGTGGTGCTCCATTGGGGTGCTTCAAGCCCACGTTTGGGCTGCCTTTGCGGCCTTTACTATCACCTGCAAGAAGTAGTCCATTCATCTGAGCGCCTTCCTTTCCCATGTACTTTTTAGGGCGAACTCCGCGAGGAATGGGATCACCTTTTCCAAGTGCTCCAGCTTTGCGGGTGGGATTACGAGTACGGTAAAGACGTGTTTCACCTGATTTCATTCTCACTTATTCTTCTTCCCGACTGATGGGGACGTCATCATGTATTGATGCAAGGAAATTATATCACTTTCCCCCCGCACTTAACCACATTTTAGAGGAGTCCTACACCCCTTTCTCGTGGTTTTTGTTACTAGGGACTTTCATAGTCCATTTTCACTTGGTTTCGAGTGTTTTATGTTGTTTTAGGTTATTGAGCGGGAGAGTGATGCAAGAGGTTTCACTCCGTTCAAATGGTTCCCCAATCGGAGGTATGTAGCTCTCGGGGTGATCCGTCGAAGATGGTGCCCGTGAACAACTTTCAGGGCAAGTTTGGTACCCACCGCGACTGGTCATAAATTATGCACGGTTTTTGCTGAACCGTTTGAGGAATTGGAGTTGGAGGCACTTTTTTTGTTGGTCATACCCCACGCGCTCGCGGCCTCACTAGCTGCGCGCCCACACCCTACCCGTGGCCTCCCGACCCATGCGCCAGCGCCCTCTCCCGGACAACACTATATAAGTGTGATTTCAGCTCTTTTTTAAGAGAGTTTGATCTTTTGGTCTCTCCAAGACTTCTTGACGAAGGAAGAAGGTCTTCGTCCTCCCCTAGACCAATCCCAAAGGTATCCATCCATTCCAAGACCATTCAAGAGTTAAAAATGTCTTCTTCTTCTAATTTCATGCTTAGGAGTTGTTGTATTCTTCTCTCTTCTATGGCACACTAGACCTAGGGTTGGGCTAAGGCGTGAATCCATGGGTGTAAGGGCATACCATGGGGTTTAATTGGTGTGTATGAGGAGTGTGTATGTAAGGCTTTGACCTCTCTATGTTTATACAAGTTTTCGTTCCAATTTCAGTCTCTTCTTGTGTTTAGGGTGTTGATATGTGAGATACGCACCTGTTTGGCCCTTGTTTGTTGATTGATTGGTCCCTAATTTTCTAGATGCTTGTTAGAACCCATGATAGAGGCTTGTGTACCGATCTATATGTACTAAGTGAGAGTAGTTGCATGTTGATTGGTCCTCCCTAAATGATTTTCTCACTTATGTTTACGCAGGCTTGTGTACCCATGGTGATTAGTTTTCTCGCTTCAAGGTAAACTATGGGGTTTAATTGGAGTGTTTGAGATTGTGTTTGTAAGACTTTAACTCCCCTATTTTTATGCAAGTTTCTATTCCAATTTTAATCCCTTCTTGTGCTTTGCCTTGTCGCTTGATTGATTGGTACCTCGTTCGTTTGATGCTTGTTAGGACCCAAGATAGAGGCTTGTGTACTGATTTATATGTGCTAAGTGAGAGTAGTTTCATGTAGATTAGTCCTCCCTAGGTGATTTCCTCACTTAGGCATTTCGTAGAGGATGTGGCATGCATGATGGTTTTGGCTAGTTTGCTAAGTGAGAGTAGCTTGCTTGCCTTGCTTTTTTGTATTGTGTTAGGACCTCGTTAGATACCCTAAGTAGATTCTCGATGAAGTGGTAGATGGACTAGGTGGTGTAAGTCCTGCATTAACAGTTTCATTAACTTGATTTCCCCCACTAGGTTGCTCCCGTGCTTGAAATGAACCACTAAAACCCCACCCATTCTTATCCTGGAATCTTCCTTTGTTATTTTGCCTTATTTGTTGCATTATTGATCCGTTCTCATACTTTTCCATGCTCTTTGAGCCATTTTCGACTACCCCCTTTGAGTTGAAGTTCGATTTCGGTTTTTTGGATTGTTGTTGTTTTACTTTTGTTGCATCCCGCCGATAGCTCTCCTCCCATCCCATTTACCCCAATCATATATGCCAACATCCCACCCACCTGGTCTCCTGAGGTCGTCTCAAATTTCAACGATGATCTCGTCGTGTCTGCCTGGACCCAAGCTGGCAAAGCACATCAACGCCTATGATTTTGACCTCTCCATCCTTGGCTATCATGCCTTGAAGCGATTTCTACTGTTGTTCTTGTTCTTGCAGCTAACTACTTGACCAGTGGGATGATCACTCCGCACGTCTGAAAGTCTGTCGAGAAGGCCAAGGTTACCCTGGCTAAGCCACCGAGGCCGTTTGCCCCGAAAGCCACAACTCTACCTTCCTCTTATGAAAGAGGAAAAGAGGTCGCGAGCTATCCTCCTCTTGCGACCACCTCGATAGTTCCTCCTATTCCTCCCATAGGTCCGTCGGGGAAGAGGCAAAAGACAACTACCACACCATATCATGGCCGCGACAAGTCTTTCGAGCCTTTGGAGTTATCCATTTCTGAGGATGATGGATATCTACTCGTTCTCCCTCCTCCTATTGGCTAGGTTCGCGTCCCTCAGTCCGATCCCGGTGAAGGGAGGTCAGCCTACATTCTAGGTCTGGCTGAGCGGGTGGCCACCAAGTGGGGGCTAGACAACCATTTGGACAGTGACAAAGGTGTTGCGGTGGCTGTTGACGCCATCCACTATCTTCAGGTGAGTTTTCTTCTGTTCGCCTTTCCTTAGAAAAACTCCACGTCTTCCAATTTAGTAACGACATATCCCCCTTTTTAGTGCTTTGCTAGAGTGGGTGCTCAACACACTCGACACCTGTCTGAGACGCAGATTGACGGCAAGGTTGGGACTCCTGGTCAGGGCCATCACATTGATGACCTGGAAGGGGAGCTGGTGCAGTTCCGGGCAAACTTGGAGGCGATGACAGCGACGAAGGTACTGTAACACCCGACCCTAATCAACCCGGTGAAACTAGTGATTGAACTGGTTATGAGTATTACCGAGTAAAAACCAACACAAAGGACGAAGAAAAACCAAATTTTAAAAGGAAAAGTAAACATATGAGGACTCCATAAATCCGTGAAAAAGGTAAAATCGTGCACAAGTCCAATCTCGACATAAATCCATAAAATCTAACATAAAATCCAAAAGTACATAAAACCCCCAAAATATCCAAGTCAACTAAAAAGGAAGAAACAAGTCAACTCAGAGTGTACTCCAGTCTTCACCTCATCAGTTCAACCGGAACTTCTCGAAATCAACTTCCACCTCAGAACACCAACAACTCCACCCACTAGCCACGAGATCATGAAAGGGGAAATGGATCAATTTCCTATTGAAATTGAGTAAACCCACCAGGTCTACCCACACGTTGTCCTAAACCAAAGGAGCGGTTCCAAACTCCGCACAAGACATCGACAATGGAACCTGACCTGACCCCTTCCAGATTTTAACGTCCTAAAGCAGTCTCGGTGATCACGTAGGTTCAGTTCTTCATTCTCATTCACAAGCAACAACACAAATATAATCACAATCGAAGCAGCATAGAAATCATAGCACATAATTCACAACCACTTCACAATCACCATCCATAAACACATCATCACACATACACACAACCAATCACATACTAGTTTACTAGGTGAGTTATTAGGCGCCAAGAAGTTATCCACACCACCACCGGCGGGCCTAAGCACCCCCCTACCGCGTGGGAGGTCCTCGCACTCCCCTACCGCATGGGGAACACGTTATTATCATCATCACAATCTCTCATCGAGTAATCCATCAACACCCTTGACACCCATGTCAAGGGGATCCACCCCAGTGGATCAGACTCAATCAACCAATATCTTAGGTGGGGTAGTGTGGGCTCCTTCCGGCTCTACTTCCATATGCAAATCGCTACACATATAATTCCATCACAACACACGCAATTTCATCACAACACATTACATCCACGAGTTCACAATCCATCCTCAGCATTCTGATAACATTTCACAACTTGACATCACAATCACACATTGGGTAATCGACTAGCTCACCGGCCACCCTCACCTGCAAGTACAACGGTAGCCATGTCGTTAGTCTAGGGACCACCCACTTGTTCCTCTTTCTCAGAACGACCCCACATTGGTAGGGCCATTCTACTGCATCCACAACTGACAGTTCAGAATATCATATCACTTGTACCCAAATCCCCCAATTCACTCTATCACTCAATTCTATGCCAATTCATTAGATAATTAATTTCATCCAAGCCCCAAACCACATCAATCATCAAACAATCAATCAGAAACACATTCACACAACCACTTACCCCTTTTACTCTCATCATTTTCATGCAATTCCTAGCATTCATCTAAGTCGAAGTTACAACTCCTCAAACTGTCCCAACTACCTAACAACGCTAAGCCCTCACTAGGAATAGAAGACAAGGCTCTAATCGTCTTCTAGTTCCCCAAAATATTGGTTTCCCCAACTCCAAACTTGTAGCCTATCCCCTTCTCACTGACTGCGACCTACACCTAGAAACCAGAAATTGAGATTAGGAATCTCTTCACCTCATCGCTAGGAACGCATAGCAACTAACAGATCGTAATTCCGACCTCTACAACTCCCGGAATCACCTTCTGAACCTTTGCCAAAGTTGGTTCGTCAAGAGGTTTTAGTGGAAAGAGAAATGAGTTGAAAGTTATGAAATTCCGTCAAAACCCGTCTTTTATACCCAAGTCAAGACACGCGGCGTGTTTCATAACACACGGTGCTTGTTATGACACTACACGGCGTGTTTCTATAACACACGACCGTGTGTCATCTTCTGGACATCTCGATGAACTTCGTTGGAAAATGGTGCACGATCGTGTATCTCGGATACACGACGTGTACCTTGAAGACACACGGCGTGTGTTCTTCACTACACAACATACTCACTTGTAACCTCAACCCGACTTAAACACAGACGTCCCAGACCTCAATGGGACCTCAGAGGCACTGATTTCAGCCCTCTAATAACTTGAGTTCTAACCCATTCGGCTGGGCGGGGATGTTACAAGTCTCCACAACTTCAAGGATTTCGTCCCCGAAATCACTCCTAACTCATCCTAGCAACATGATACCAAAAAATGCAGCAAAGTGCAACAACTCAAGCATCACATTGTCACCTGAAATTCCTAACAACAACTCGACAACCCTACCTTCTAAGGCTACCAATCCTTCGCACCCCAAAACTCAACCTTACACAACTCAACGCGAACAACTTAAAGCTCACTTAGAACGAAGCACAAAACAAGCAAACTCAAGAAGAACACTAAAGCGAGGGAGTACCTGAAGCATAAGCTTCCACCAACTCCGGATACCGCCTCCTCATACTCTCCTCCGTCTCCCAAGTGGCCGACTCACTCTCGTGATTTCTCCACACCACCTTGAGCTGGGAAATCTGCATGTTCCTCAGAACCCAAACTTGCCTATCCACGATCGCCACCGACTTTTCCTCATAAGTCATGTCTTGCTCAATCTCCACATCCTCCGGCTGAATCACATGGAACACATTGTGTATCCTCTCGAGCTCACGTGGCAAGGCCAGAACATATGCCACTGGACCCGACTTAGCTAAGATCTCATAAGGACCGATGTATTGTGGCGCCAACTTCCCCTTCCTATCAAAACGCATCAGCCCCTTCCATGGCGACACCTTCAGGAACACCTTCTACCCAACATCAAAATTCAGCTCTCTAGCACGACCATCGGCGTAAGCCTTCTTCCTATCTTGAGCCACCCTCAAACTATCTCTGATAACCTTCACATGATCAACCATCTCCTGAAAAATTTGAGGACCCAACAACACCCTAGAACCTTCTTCATCCCAACACAACGGTGTCCTGCACTTCCTCCCATACAAGGCCTCAAGCGGCGCGGACTTCAAGCTACTATGATACGAGTTGTTGTATGGAAACTCAACCAATGGTAGCAATTCGGTCCAAGGGGTTTGAAACTCCATAACACAACTCCTCAACAAGTCCTCCAAAGTAAGGATCGTTCTCTCCGATTGACCATCTGTCTGAGGATGATAAGCCGTCGAGAATTTCAGCTTCATTCCCAATGTCGTATGCAAACCTTCCCAAAAATGAGAAGTGAAACTCGGATCTCGATCGGACACAATGGATTGGGGAACTCCATGCAACCTTACCACCTCCTCTATGTAGAGCTTGGCCAACTCCTCCACACTTGACTTAAACCGAATGTGTATAAAGTGAGCGACCTTCGTCAAGCGATCAACTATAACCCAAACAGCATCCTTCCCCTCTCTAGTCGACGGAAAACCCGACACAAAGTCCATGGTAATATCTGTGAATTTCCACTCCGGGATGGGTAGAGATTGCAATAATCCACCTGGAGCTCTATGCTCTACTTTCGTATTTTGACAGACTAGGCAAGTTGCTACATAGCAAGCTACATCCTTCTTCATTCCCGGCCACGAAAAACCCATCTTTAGATCATGGTACATCTTAGTCATCCCAGGATGCATAGCATACATCAAAGAGTGAGCTTCCTCGAGGATCTCCTTCCTCAACTCTTCCACTTCCGGCACACACAAACGACCCTTGCAATTCAACAACCGTCATCTATTTTGAATCCATTATCCAAACCCCTCTCGACGTCTTCCCGAATGGCCAAAAGATGGGCATCCTTAAGCTGCTCCTCACCTATCCAGTCATTCAACAAGGGTCGGATGCTAAGCTTCGCGAGCAAACCCCCCAACATCATCCATCTACATCTCCACTCTCAAGGCTCTAAGGTCTACTAGTTCCTTCCGACTCAAGGCATCGGCTACAACATTGGCCTTACTGGGATGGTAATCAATGGTGCAGTCGTAGTCCTTCAAGAGCTCTACCCAACGCCTCTGCATACTATTCAACTCCTTTTGATCCATAAGATGCTTGAGACTCTTATGATCGGTCATGATCTTGAACTTCTCGCTGTACAAGTAATGCCTCCACAACTTCAAGGTGAACACCATCGCGGCTAATTCCAATTCATTAGTCGGGTAATTCACCTCATGCACCCTAAGCTGGCGTGAGGCATAAGCAACCACCTTCCCATTCTGCATGAGCATACACCCCAAGCCTTGCAAGGACGCATCACTAAACACCACATACGCACCACCTTCCGCCGACAAGGTCAACACTGGGGCTGAAGTCAACCTCTTCTTCAACTCCTCAAAACTCTTCTAGAACGCCTCACTCCACTCATACTTTAACTCTTTCCTCAACAACTTGTGAAGAGGAGATGCTATGGTGGAAAACCCTTCTACAAACCTTCTGTAGTAGCCAGCCAAACTAAGGAAACTCCACAACTGTCCTAAGGTTGGGACCAATTGACCACCGCCTCGATCTTCTTCGGATCCACCTCGACACCCTCTTAGAAACCAGAAGACCGAGGAACAACACCTCCTCCAACCAAAAGGCACACTTCGAGAACTTTGCAACAAGTTGCTCCTCCCTCAACTTCTGAAGGACAATCCTCAAGTGCTCCTCATGCTCCTTCTCATTCTTAGAATAGATGAGAATATCGTCAATGAACACTATCACAAACTTGTCCAAGTATTCATGAAAGACTTTGTTCATGAGAGCCATGAACGCAGCTGGAGCATTGGTGAGACCGAAGGCATCACAAGAAACTCATAGTGCCCATAACGAGTCTTGAAAGCTGTCATCGGCACTGAACCATCCTCCACCTTCAATTGATGGTACACCGACCTCAAGTCTATCTTTGAGAACACTTCAGCCCCTTGCAATTGATTAAAGAGATCGTATATCCTTGGGAGTGGGTAGCGATTCTTAATCGTTGCCTTGTTCAACCACCTATAGTCAATGCACATCCTCATGTGGTAACCTGAAATCTCAACAAAAACAACTCGAAACAACATCAAATTGCCCAAAAGAGGGCCAACGGGAGATAAAACATATTTTTCATAAAAGTCATTCAAGTTCATCACAATTCGAAGTCAAATAAGGGGAATGTCGTTCAAATGTGGCGAGATAAACGCGGTAAATCTAACGTCATCAAATCACCCCACACTTAAACGTTTGTTTGTCCTCAAACAAGAACTTTACCACAACAATGCACCAACTTGAATGAGCAAACCGAAAACCTCTTGGTTCCTAGAAAGATGTATACGGTGCTTCTACCAAACAAGATGATTACCCAACTAACCACACAATTAAGAACCAAACTTTTGCCAGAGCGAAAGAGGAACAAGACTTTAACGAGCTAGTGAACAACCTGACTTGGTAAAGGCAAGACAACGCTTACTTCCGCAACACTTACTCTAGAACGCAACCGGACACTTGCTAGATAAGGAAACACGACTAGAACAAAATTAAAGAGCATTTCGTTTTTCTCTTCATCTTTTTTTTTTCTTTCTTTTTTTTCCTTTTTTTTTCCGAATGGGCGGTACAGTGTGGATACTACCGGGTACGGAGCAGCCGGAAACCTTTGGAATTCCGCGTTATCCTAGATCCCAGCCACGATCGGGAGTAGGTTAGAAGAAGAATGCCACATTGAGACTTCCCTTTGGGACTACAGCAATGGGCAGGCACGTATGCCAGCTCGTGAATCGACCCACAATTTCAATACCAAACCATTCATTTTTCAGATTTTCTTTGATTGGGAAAATCAAAAACAACTTAAAGCACGAAATTAAAAGATCCCTTATCTAGACTCGATCCAGGCATTGAACTAGAGAATTCGAGCATCAGACAGACCAAGTCTTACACATTAACAAGTCAACTGTTCACTAACACGATAAGGGCAAGCTCCTAGACTACTAAGAGCAAGAAGAATGGGAGATGGTCATAATTCAGGTTCTCACACGCACATTTGGTTAAAGCCAAAGCACCACATCAATCTCACCATATGGAAGACAGTAGGCAATCCAAGAAGTTATTAAGCAATGTGGAAAATTACTTGCTACCGAGAATGGGAAGTTGTGAAAGAGCGACAAAACAAAGCACAACCACCGCCCATCAAAACATGCAAATAGACACCCCACCCCACACTTAAAATTTGGACATTGTCCTCAATGGACCACACAAAAAGGTGAAGAAGGGTGCAAGGGGTACCGAGAAGTAGATCATGAGGATGCAGTGGAGGCAAGAGTGAAGTACAGGCGGACAGTCATGGCGGGAGCTGAGGATAGCCTGAAACTGGAGAGAACCTCACAACACGATTAGAGCATTCAAAGTACAGAATAGACCACTGACTCAAGAACTACAACAGTTCGACACAAACTCAAAATTAAACAACTGATTCAAAAACTCAAAACCGACTCCAGACATGGGTTGCCTCCCATGAAGCGCTCTTTATTTTACGTCTTTGAGCTAGACGATACCTGGTCTAACGTGCGGCATCCCAGCTCAGAACTTCTTTCAGACTGGCATCCGTGTCCTGAAAGAATACCTTCATCGCTCCACTCTGAAGCACAAATTTCTTCCCGCTAGCATGGTAAAGCTCCAATGAACCGTCGCCACGCAATCCAGCTACCTCAAAGGGTCCAAATAGCTCCACTTTGTCCAGGACCACATCTGGGGGTTTGGTAGGAGTAGTTTCATGGGGCGGCGCCTTATCTTTCTTAGGAGGTTTGTTCTTCTTCTTAACTCCACCTGTATCCTTGGTAGATACTATCGCCGCTACCTGATCCTGCAAAGATGAAGATGAATAAGGAGTATCCATATCGGTAAATACAGTATAAACTGAAGCATTTTCAAACATTAACGACATGGATTTCTTAGCGGAAGAGTGCACATTAGGATCAGGTGGAGGGATTTCGAATGTAATAACTTTTTCCTCGTCCCGAAAGGTCAACCTCCCAGCCTTTGCATCTATGAGTGCACCAGAAGTGGCTAGGAAGGGTCGTCCCAAGATAAGGGGAATGTTAACACTCTCCATGCAATCAATAACCACAAAATCAGTCATGAAGTAGCTATCATGCACCTTAACTACAACATTTTCAGCAATACCCCTAGGATGTCTAACAGTTTGATCAGCTAGGTTGATATTCATGGTGGTAGAAGTTAGTCTAGGCAGTCCTAGACGCTCAAACAATGAGTAAGGCATAACACTAATGCTAGCACCTAAATCCGCAAGAGCTCTATCAACCAAATATGTGCCAATAGAACAAGGAAAAGAAAAACTCCCTGGATCAGGTTGCTTTGGCACCACGTGGCTCTGCTTCGGATTAGACTCGCCAGCTCCATGGAGGGTAACTGTGGCTATCTCCTCTATCTCGTCTGCTTTCGTCTTTTGAGAGGAGTTCTTTGGAAGAGGATGGACAACTTTGTCTTTCTTCTTGTCAGGAATCACGCTTCTCAGCTCCTCCACCACAGCAGCAGCTTCTGCATTTTTCAGCTTCTTCTTCTTGGAGAGAATTTCTTTCATATGCCTAGCATAATCCGGGTTTGCAAGAAGTTCTTCCAATAAAGCAACTCCCATCTTCTGGTTATTAATTGTTACCAGAGTCTTCCCCAAGTTCTCCTTGTTTAGCACAGGTCTGTTCAAGGCTGCAGGATAAGGTGCTTTTGGTCGGTAAGGATCGACTGGTGGAGTAGCTTCTTTTCTTTGCTGCTCCTTCTGACACAACTGCTCCATTGGCTTCTCCAATTCATCCGTGCCATCCTGAAGAGAAACTGCTCCACAGAATTCTTCCTTAGTTTTGCCTCCTCCGGCATTGTTAGATGAAGAGGAGGGAGTTGTGCTAGGAAGAAGACCAACTACCTTCTCCTGCAAAAAGTTGGTTATTGCCGTCACCCGATCGTCTAGCTTCTTGACAGAGGCCTCGGTGAGTGAAATGTCCTTCTTATTGGATTGAGTCTCAGCAAGAATCTTGTCCAACATGATATCGGAGTAGGACTTAGGCGCAGAAGAGCTCGAACCACCGTTATTGTTCTGATTTTGGTTCTGGTTTTGATTGTTATTCCAGCCTCCTCTGTTCTGCCATTGGGAATTCTGATTCTGATTCCCATTATTCCTCTGATAACCCCCTTGGTTTGGTTATTGTTCCAGTTCCCTCTGTTCTGCCATTGGGAGTTCTGATTCTGATATCCTCCCTGGTTCTGGTTATTCCCTTGGTTTGGGCCACCAACATAAGCAATCTCCTCTTGTTGTTGGTCTTGGTTACTCTCAAACTTCCAAGTACAGCCCTCTGCAGAATGACCTGCACCACCACAATTCGAACACGGAGTGGATACAGCTGATACATTCTCTGTTCGAGTAAGCACCTTAAACCCTGGCGGTGGAGCTGAAGGAACACCCGGTGAAGGAGCTATCTTAGCCCTTTCCAGCTCATGCTTTAATCTTTGCACTTCCATCTCCAATTTCGAGTTATCCAACTCCAACTGACTTTGAACAAGGTCTACTGGTGCAGGAACTGTGGGAACGGGGTATTGGGCATCAGCAGAAAATCTCCTTTTCCCCAGACTCCTGTCGTCCACCTTTAAGGGATTAGCTTGCATTAGAGACTTGATCCTCATGGCAAAGACCTTGCAAGCAGCCAAAGCCGCGACTGCGGTCATATCATCCAAGTCTGTATTCAGCTGTAAAGAGAAATCCTTCCTCTTCTCATAATCCAAGCCTCGGAGGAATATAGAGAACTTGTTATAGTCATCCCATCCATGGTGAGGACAAGCTCGGAGAAGCCCTTGAAATCTTTGCCAAGCCTCATAGAAGTTCTCCTCCGGACCACTTGTGAAACCTGTTATCTGTGCCCTGAGTGCATCGGTTCTGGAAGGGGAGAAGAACTCTTCTAGGAATGCTGTAGCCAGACCATCCCACGTAGTGAAGTGATTCGCGGGATGATCATACAACCACAGTTCTGCTTGACCCTTCAGAGTGAAAGGAAAAAGCTGAAGTTTGACTGCATTATGATCCGCTTCATTGTTGGAGACTGTATGAGCCAGCCTCAAGAAGTTCCTCACATGAGCATTCGGGTCCTCATTAACACCTCCAGAGAAAGTGTTCCCGTTTGCTTGAATCATGTTGATCAAGTGAGATGGAATGTGCAGATTCCGAGTTCCCGTGTTGGGAATCTGAATGCACGAAGCTGTCCCATCTATGGTTGGACGATCATAATCCTTCAATGTCCTTTCCGCCGCCATAACTTCAATCTCAGGTGGGATAGGAGGATCTGTGGGAGGATCAGTAGTAGCAATGGTGGATGGTGAAGGCGAAGATGTAGATGAAGATGTGAAGAGGTTCTTCCTTGCTTTAGGTGTCTTGGCGGGAGGAGGAGGTACAGGAGTAGTGCCGAACTGAGTGTAGAAAATTCTGCCCTTGTCAGCTATGCGCTTACTCTGTCTTCTTTCTTCCGTACCTGCAATCTTGCCTGAAACGCCAAAAACAAGAAATACCAAGTAATACAAAAATGTGGGAGATAAGAAATGAAAAGAGAGTGAATGAAAAGCTTAGACGCACAATGCCTTTCCTACAAAAAGAAAAGTCCCCGGCAACGGCGCCAAAAACTTGATGCGCAAATTAATGCACACTAGTTTTACTCACTAGATCGCTCTAGCGAGATCGTTACTTCCCAAGGGTCTTTCTGTTTCTATTACTCAACTAATGTGGAATAAGCTATTCGGGTTTAAACGTTTGGTTTGGAAATGGTGGTGAATGAACTAAAAATCTAGAAATGCAAATTAAACCAATCAAGCAGGCAAACAAGATGGAGCTTCAAGAATTGACTAAGGCGCTTGTCCAGACTCGAATCCGCTCTAGCTCGACTAAGACGGATGATGCAATGCAACTAAGGTCTTAACAGACTCAATTCCTTGACGCTTCCTTTGGCAATCTCTACTCCATGGTCAGGACGCAGAGAAACTATCCTAGCAAACCTATGAGTTCCTATGGTCAAGATAACTCATAAATCTCCAAGAATGCACGAAGAACAATGAAACGCCGCACAGAAATGCAAAGAGATTAATTTCACCGGCCCTATGGTCAAGACACCGGGTAATCTTAATGACCTTCTAAACCCTAGAATGACTCACGTCCATGGTCAGAACCGCAAGACAAAGATGAAGCAAATTCTACGATATGGTCAATCTGCGAATTCAAGAGCTTCAAATTAGGGTTTTAGAAAAATCTAAATTAAGTCTGAATAAACCTCAATTAACATAAACGGGTTAGAAACCCGACATCATCCATACAAAGCTTTGCTAGAACTTCATCTAATCTGAACAAACTAAGAGTTTAGCTCGACATCATCGCAGAAGCAATCACAGAAACAAAGAAGAAGAAAACTGGAGAAGAAGACATCTTACTCCGAGTAAACCTAATCATGTCGAATCCTAGAAACTCCTGAGCTAATCCTCGCTTCTCCTCGCTTAATCGTCACTTCAAAGCTTCAATATCCTCCTCCGAGAGTGTCTGGTTCATTCTTCATTCTAATTTCGACGAACCAGACACTCTCGGAGGAGGATATTGAAGCTTTGAAGTGACGATTAAGCGAGGAGAAGCGAGGATTAGCTCAGGAGTTTCTAGGATTCGACATGATTAGGTTTACTCGGAGTAAGATGTCTTCTTCTCCAGTTTTCTTCTTCTTTGTTTCTGTGATTGCTTCTGCGATGATGTCGAGCTAAACTCTTAGTTTGTTCAGATTAGATGAAGTTCTAGCAAAGCTTTGTATGGATGATGTCGGGTTTCTAACCCGTTTATGTTAATTGAGGTTTATTCAGACTTAATTTAGATTTTTCTAAAACCCTAATTTGAAGCTCTTGAATTCGCAGATTGACCATATCGTAGAATTTGCTTCATCTTTGTCTTGCGGTTCTGACCATGGACGTGAGTCATTCTAGGGTTTAGAAGGTCATTAAGATTACCCGGTGTCTTGACCATAGGGCCGGTGAAATTAATCTCTTTGCATTTCTGTGCGGCGTTTCATTGTTCTTCGTGCATTCTTGGAGATTTATGAGTTATCTTGACCATAGGAACTCATCGGTTTGCTAGGATAGTTTCTCTGCGTCCTGACCATGGAGTAGAGATTGCCAAAGGAAGCGTCGAGGAATTGAGTCTGTTAAAACCTTAGTTGCATTGCATCATCCGTCTTAGTCGAGCTAGAGCGGATTCGAGTCTGGACAAGCGCCTTAGTCAATTCTTGAAGCTCCATCTTGTTTGCCTGCTTGATTGGTTTAATTTGCATTTCTAGATTTTTAGTTCATTCACCACCATTTCCAAACCAAACGTTTAAACCCGAATAGCTTATTCCACATTAGTTGAGTAATAGAAACAGAAAGACCCTTGGGAAGTAACGATCTCGCTAGAGCGATCTAGTGAGTAAAACTAGTGTGCATTAATTTGCGCATCACCCATCCTTCTTCTTCACAAACAACACCGGTGCTCCCCAAGGGATACACTTGGGCGGATGAACCCCTTGTCCAAAAGGTCTTGCAATTGCTCCTTCAACTCCTTCAATTCAGCCGGCGCCATTCGATAGGGCGGAATGGAGATTAGAGCGGTTCCAGGAACCAACCCTATATTGAACAGGCTTTGATGCTATTTGTAACACCTGACCCGAATGAACCCGGTGAAACCATGGTTGAACCGATTATGGGTATTACCAAGTAAAAACCAACACAAAGGATGAAGAAAAACCAAAATTTAAAAGGAAAAGTAAACATATGAGGCCTCCACAAATTCGTGAAAAAGGTAAAACCGTGCACAATTCCAATCTCGACATAAATCCATAAAATCCAAAAGTACATAAAACCCCCAAAATATCCAAGGTCAACTGAAAAGGAAGAAACAAGTCAACTCTGAGTGTACTCCAGTCTTCACCTCATCACTTCAAGCCGAGACTTTTCGAAATCAACTTCCACCTCAGAACACCAACAACTCCACCCACTAGCCACGAGATCCTGAAAGGGGAAAGGGATCAATTTCCTATTCAAATTGAGTGAACCCACAGGGTCTACCTACATGTTGTCCTAAACCAAAGGAGCGGTTCCAAACTCTACACAAGACATCGACAATGGAACCTGACCTGATCCCTTCCAGATTTTAACGTCCTAAAGCAGTCTAGGTGATCACGTAGGTTCAATTCTTCATTCTCATTCACAAGCAACAACATAAATATAATCACAATAGAAGTAGCATACAAATCATAGCACATAATTCACAACCAGTTCACAATCACCATCCATAAACACATCATCACACATACACATAACCAATCACATACTAGTTTACTAGGTGAGTTATTAGGCGCCAAGGAGTTAGCCACACCACCACCAGCCGGCCGAGGCACCCCCTAACGCATGGGAGGTCCTCGTGCTCCCCTACCGCATGGGGAACACGTTATCATCATCATCACAATCTCTCATTAAGTAATCCATCAACACCCTTGACACCCATGTCAAGGGGATCCACCTAGTGGATCAGACTCAATCAACCAATATCTCGGGTGGGGTAGTGTGGGCTCCTTCTGGCTCTACTTCCATATGCAAATCACTACACTACACATACGATTCCATCGCAACACACACAATTTCATCACAACACATTACATCTACGAGTTCACAATCCATCCTCAGCATTCTGATCACATTTCACAACTTGACATCCCAATCACACATTGGGTAATCGGCTAGCTCACCGGCCACCCTCACCTGCAAGTACAAGCGTAGCCATGTCGTGAGTCTAGGGACCACCCATTTGTTCCTCTTTCTCAGAACGACCCCACATTGGTCTGGCCATTCTCCAGCATCCACAACTAACAGTTCATAATATCATATCACTTGCACCCAAATCCTCCAATTCACCCTATCAATCAATTTTATGCCAATTCATTAGATAATTCATTTCATCCAAGCCCCAACCACAACAATCATCAAACAATCAATCAGAAACACATTCACACAACAATTTACCCCTTTTACTCACATCATTTTCATGCAATTCCTAGCATTCATCTAAGTCGAAGTTACAAATCCTGTGCTATCCAAACTACCTAACAACACTAAGCCCTCACCTGGAACAGAAGACGAGGCTCTAATAGTCTTCTAGTTCCCCAAAATATTCGTTTTCCCAACTCCAAACTCGTAGCCTATCCCCTTCTCACGGACTGCGACCTACACTGAGAAACCAGAAATTGAGATAATTGATCTCTTCTCCTTGTCGCTAGGAATGCATAGCAATAAAGGATCATAATTCCAACCTCTACAACTCTCGGAATCACCTTTTAAACCTTAGCCAAAGTTGGTTCATCAAGAGATTTTCGTGGAAAGAGAAATGAGTTGAAAGTTATGAAATCCTGTCAAAACCCATCTTTTATACCCAAGTCAAGACACACGACGTGTTTCATAACACACGGTGTGTGTTATGACACTACACGACGTGTTTCTATAACACACGGTCGTGTGTCATCTTCTGGACATCTCGACGAACTTCGTTGGAAAATAGTTCACGACCGTGTATCTCAGATACACGATGTGTACCTTGAAGACACACGGCGTGTGTTACAACACACGGCGTGTGTTCTTCACTGCACAACATACTCACTTGTAACCTCAACCCGACTTAAACACAGACGTCCCAGACCTCAATGGGATCTCAGAGGCACTGATTTCAACCCTCTAATCACCCGAACTTGAGTTCTAACCCATCTAGTTGGACGAGGATGTTACAAGTACCTTTTGCACCTTATTCTTCGATCGTTGTCGTTTTGTCACTTATGTATTTTTCTTTTCCTTCAGCCATACTTTTTTCTTATAGGCACAGGCGGACGCTCTTTTGGCGCGTAGGACACTGAGATCACGAAGAAGAAGAACGTCGTTGCCGCATTCGAGCAAAGCTTGGCAGACATTATCGCCGAACTATCTCTCGGATGGAGGTTTTCTGGGAGGCTCGGTGGTAGTGGATGTAGACCAAAATTCAGTCACAGTTCCCCGATTAGCCAACACAACTGCTAGACCGGAAGTAGCAGTAGTAGTAGTCACTTGTGTTAATTCATTTTCTAAACTTGTGAGCGTTCCTGATTCCTTTGCTGCTTCGAACTTCCCTTGTTTAGACCCTCGGCGCTTTTTTCCTATTTAGCACTTTGCCTTGAGTACTACCGACTAGATCAAACTGAAAATGAATAACTAGCATAAGACCACTACCATTCCCGAATTCGGATTCCCACATCCACTCCTCTGAAACTACAGTTTCTAATGAATTTTGAACACCTGTGACACCCGTTAAAGTCCCGGTAACGGTCGTTACCCTCATTTGTACAACGACCGTTATAGACTACATAACACCCATTACCCTTCAACCCACAACGGTCGTTACATCCAACATAATGCCCGTCACCCTTCAGCCCACAACGGCCGTTACACATCAGTCTAGTTACTTCACAACTCAGAACCCAGAAACTCAACTCACTGAACCCTTGCACCTCCGTACTAAACCAAGCTGAACTGAGCAAGTTGAATGAAAAAAATTATGATCCCTTTCTTAGGGTCCCCGAACCTGGCATCCTCCTGACCTCTACTTCTCTTATCCTTACTTCCCTGTTTACAAAGCTGGACCGAGCAACATACTTTCTGTTAACCCTTTCCCTTTTCCCAAAATGATTGGACTGAAGAAACACCGTTTCTGTTTAAATCTCCTTTTGAAAACTGCGACTCTGTGTAAGCCATGAAACCACATAGACGTCGAATACCATTTTCTCTAGAAATCTAGAGTCTATACGGGTATGGAATACCTATCCCCCTTGAGGTTCGCGACCCCCAGAAGAGTATATAGCATACCTATATGGAAGAAGATAACCAGACTCTGATACCCGTTTTAACACCCCACCCTAGATGACCCGGCTGAACCATTGGTTCAACCCATGCATTACTCGACTAGAGGGTTAGTAACCCAAATAATCCATACAATCACAAGAGATCAATCATAAAAATGGAAG
Organism: Linum lewisii; assembly: GCA_034768395.1. Lineage (NCBI taxonomy): Eukaryota > Viridiplantae > Streptophyta > Magnoliopsida > Malpighiales > Linaceae > Linum > Linum lewisii. Next base: position 20,888,547 of record CM068300.1, read on the forward strand.
CGATAACAAAAATGACCGAAGAACCCTGAATTAACCATTACAAAGCCAAAAGGAACAATCAACATAAAACAAGACAATATAATAAACAAGCACGTAGCTAGATTCAAATACAAGAAAAATCGATAAAAAGTCCTCAATGATCCTGCCAGCTCACTCTCCAGCTCTAGCTCCTCAGACCTGTAAACCCATCCAGAAACCAACAAAGAGAGAATAGAAAGAATAAGGGTTAGTGCTAATCACTGAGTGTCTAACCCGCAAGCTCGGAGTTATGCTATCAGAATTACCCGTCATAAATACAATCCCGTGAATCCTTACTATGACAGGGTAAGAGATCACCACCCTTAAGTTATTATTAGAAGTGCCAGCAGCCCCTAACTTAATGTTCCAGTAAATCCCAGTTTCTAAGGACCTCCCAACCACTAAGGACAACCCTGGAGGGTCATTATATACGAACCACCAGAACCTTTACCTTTTCTGTCACCTATGATATTGCGCAATCCATAGGTTAGCCACCAGCACTGAAATCATGTACTAGTGATGACCACGTTTTCGCGTGTCGTCAAACAACTAATCTACAAAATTAGACTAGATCAAATCTCTCGAGGTTTCCTCTAATCGATACTCAAAGTTGTTGGCAAACTATTTGGGTTTTCACAAGTTGTGCGTGGTGTGAGTTCCACGACTTCTAATCTAATAAACAAAGGAAATTAAAAGACAGAAAGATTAAAGGCTTCGACTAACGAGAAGATAGATGAGCTAGACTCGAATCCCCCTAAGTTCACTAGAGCATTGGCAATCACAAGACCAGCGGTTTTCAATTCCATTTCATTCAGTTCTCAGACACCACCATAACTCCGGACCCTTAGGTTTAAGACTGGCAAACGTTCGCTCTATCCAATCTAACTACCAAGATTAATTAACCGTCCGTGCGTTCACTTCTGCTACGGAAAACTAACTGGTGATATTAATTAAGAACAGTGAGTTACTCTAGCAGCGGATCAACCCTAAATGGTTCCTACGAAAGGCACACTTCATTGATTAGGTTAATTGATTTATTTGAGTTCCAAATTAAGGCGGACATCTGGCGACTAACGTCTAGGACTAACCTTAACTTAACACGAATCTAATCTAGGCGTCAAGTAGACAAGAAACGCGGGAAATGAAGAACAAATAATCATGCAATAGGAACTGTCTGAATTAGGACCTAATTACCTCCAATTCGTGACCGCTTTAAAGCCCCGGGCCACTTAGGGTTCATCTAATCTAAGCACTACGAGTTCAGCTACTCATATTCGATACAAGAGAATCAAAGACAACATAGGAGATCATCATGCAAAGGAATAACAGATAGGAACTGAAAAACCTAATTATGGCGACTGACGTCTGGCGACTCCCGTGAAGCTTCAATCTCTGGCGATCTACAACTCCTAGCTCTGAGCACTCCGAGGTGGAAGGATGGCGTCACGATCTCTCCAAGAACTTCGAGGATGCTCTCAACTGTATCTATCGACTCTAGAGTCGTGGCGACTCTCTAAAGTCTAATTGAAAGTGTGTGTTCGTCTGGCGACTGAATGGTATATTCCTCTTGATGTCCCGCTGCTGCTTCTTTAAATAGAGTTAGGATTTCCTCCTCTACCGCGGAAAAAGAAGGAAGTTTTTAGCGAGAACATGAAAGTTCTCGTCGAAATGTTTAGTTCAAACGACCTTTGGATTCTGCAATTCTTCAATAGTTCTCGGCGAGAACTATGAAAGTTCTCACCGAGAACTTCTTCAGTGTAAGCTCCTGGAATTTCATCCTTGACATCTTCTCGCCGAGAAGTGTAAAGTTCTCGGTGAGAACTTTATACTAGGCAGGTGCATAAACGGTTCTTTGATCAGTTTGATTCCTGGTTTCGATTCTGGTTCACTTCTCGAGGTATTGAACACGTCCAAGGCTACGTCATTGATGAAAAAAACCTGTGATCTCATGGATACATTAGAAAACACATCAAATAGACCCGAAAAGGGCCAAAGTAACCAAATCGGTAGGAAATAGAGCATTTGAGTGAATACACGCTAATCTACCCCTAAAACCGTGTTTCAAGCAAGGATGTGTCTACTCGCTTAAATGAGGCTGATAATCACGTTAATTCGAGTGTCATTAACTAGCTATTAATGGTGGGACAGTAATCCCCAACTATCTCCTATCCCGGCCTTTGGCCTTAGCTAGAACTGATATCTGAATTAACTGTTAGTTACCCTTAACCTTATCTCGTCTAGCCATCTAGTAGCAAGACTCCAATACTCGTCACAAGAACACAAGACAACCAGAAATCCCTAACCCAATTCCCTACACCCTTCAAATGAATCCTCGAGCTAGAGGTAGAAGAATAAGCTATAAACCCTCACCTTTCACCAATGGAACCCTTAGCTTAAACCCGACTCCTACTATGTCGTTCCCAGAATCATGATTCCCGAGCTACCTCGCTCAACAAAAGAGAAGAGATCAAGAACCAGATGAAAGAGTTCAGTGGAGGAAACCAAAGGAGAGATCTGCTTACCCATCCAAGTTGAAATCTTCTTCTAAAATCCCGACCCGCAATTCCATTGTCGGCCAAAGAGCCTTTGTTACTCCTCTCAAGTCTCTTTTCTCCGATCTGTACCAAGAACCCTAAAAATCCTCAATTAAATATGTATGAGCTTAAATACTGAAAAGAATATGGCCTCTCATAACGTCTTTTACATCTCTTGGTAACGCCCGTTACATAGTTTTGTGCCCCTTGTTTGGTCCAATTCGAAGACTAACCCCGATTCAAGGGTTGGACCGAACATGAGATGTTGCATCACTGGTCGCCATATTTGAAAATTGACCCTAAACCTAAACTTTCGTGTCGAGTTGCGGGTCATTTCGGGTTACAAAAGCTTTAAGTCATAAACAAATTTAAACATCATTATCAGAAAATTATTAAAGCCAGTAGACTCAAATTTGAGTAAATAAAGTTAATCTATTAAATAAAGAATGCAAGATGTAGAAATATGTATAAAAGTACAGTTTATAGCCTATAAAACATGTATAAAAATACATATTAACGATGCACGTTATAAACAATGCACTTGATGATGTAAGATAATGTACGAGGATGTCAAAAGTAGTTTTGGAACATAATTTCATATCAAATATACACCATATTATAGTTTTGTGAAAATAAGTTGTGATAGGGCAATAAAGAAGAAGAAATAAATAAATTAGGGCAGTTGTTAACTAATTAACTCGATTAGATAACTAGTTAAAAACTTGATAACTAGTTAACTCTGTTGGTTAACTAGTTAACTTGATTAGATAACTGGTTAGCAACTTGATAACTAGTTAACTCGATTGGTTAACTAGATAACTGGTTAAAAAATTGATAACTAGTTAACTAGTTATCTAAATTATGATATTAACTAGTTAACTAGTTAAAAACAACATAACTTGTTAACTAGTTATCTTTTTGATGAAAACTACTATTTATTGAACAACACCTTACTGCTAAGTAAAAGCAGCAACAAAATACAAGAAAGGCTTTGAACAAAAAACAGTACTTTATTACAAAAGGGAAAGCCAATCCGGATGAAGAATTCCATCATGAGCCTGACGAGCAATAATATGAGCTGCATGTACCATGTTGCGAGGGGCAAAGCGTACCATGACTTGCTGATTCCAAAATAAGTGTCATGTAATAGAAGCAAGCAAACCAGAAGCTATCCAAGGCCATTCACTTTGTGGACCTGCAATAGCTTTAGTTATAGTAGCACAGTCGGTGAAGATTAATGTTGGAGAGGACTGCATCTTTGCCATTTCAACAGCTGATAGAACTGCCAAGGCTTCGACACAAAGTGGTGCTGCACAAGGATGAGTTCCTCCTCTACCATTAACTACCTTCCCATCAGTGTCATACATTATCACACCGTAAGCCCCTTTCCGGATTGATGCCAAATAGGCACCATCACACACAAACTTATGAGCAAAGGTTGTTGGGGTTAAGGAATCAGTTAAATGGTATGAAGAAGAGCTGGAACCTGGGTTAGAAACTGTGGCTTGTTGTGATAGGGGAGTACTTGAACTCCACTGCTGCAGATCATGCTGACGTCTAGCAGCTAAAGCTTGCATTGAAGGAACAATATCTTGAAAGAGAAATTCATTCCTCATTTTCCAAATAAACCATAGAGTAAAACCTATGCCAGTAGCTGCAGATGAAGAGAGAGTAGAAACATAGGATGTAAACCACATACTTATTGACTGACCAAGAGCTGGGCAGATGATTGATGGCATTACCTGCTGCCAAAAAGACATGGTTGCAGGGCAGTGAAAGAAAATATGTTCCAAGTTCTCTTCTGCAGCATTACAAGTCAGGCAGGTGGCAGAAGTTCCACATCCACGTTTCAGCAATCCTACTTTTGTAGGAATGGCATTCCTGCAAACCCGCCATAAAAAAAAATCGTAGCTTTGGAGGTAAATCCAATTGCCATAACCACTTCCACAGTTTCCTAGTGCTTGGATCCATAGGGTTATTCCGAGTAAGTGTATTACTACGGAGAAGCTGATAACAAGAACGAACTGAGAAGTTACCAGATGATTCAAAATGCCAAATCAGCCGATCTGTGTAACCCTCTGGACCTAATGGAATTAAGAGTATCTGCTCAACTACAGAATTTGGAAAGACCGTTCGAAGCTTATGCACATTCCAAACTCTTTGTGGATTGAGAATGTAATCTGAAACTTTTGTGGTTGAAAAAGGGACAGGACAAGAAGCTGTAAAACTGGAATGGCTTCTGGTATCCATGCTTCAACAAGAGTTGTATCATGTCCATCCCCAATATTTTTCCTCAAACCATGTAACAGTGCTTTCCTTCCTTCCATAATACCTGACCAAATCCAAGAGGATTTGTGATGCTGGGAAGTCTGCAAGAAACTTGAACGTGGGAAGTAAAGTCCTTTTAAAAGCTTCACCCATAAAGATTCAGGATTTGTCAAGATCCTCCAGGACATCTTTGCCATGAAAGCAAGATTAAAATCATAGAAGTTTCGAAAACCTAAACCTCCATCAGAAACAGGTCTACGAAGCTCATCAGCTGCTAGCCAATGAATTCTTCTTGAAGAAACATCTCCTGACCACCAAAAATTGACAGTAATCTGGTCCATTCTCTTAAGAATCTGCTTTGGCAGCAAGAAGCAAGAGAAGAGGTAAGAAGGTAAAGCTTGAAGGACAGACTTTATCATGACTGATCTGCCAGCATGGGAAAGCAAATTGGATTGCCACGATTGTGCTTTAGCTTCTAGTCTTTCCAACATAAAACGAAAAGTCTCCTTCTTTGTATGACCCCATTCTGTTGGGACTCCCAGGTAAGCTCCAAAAGCTGTAGAGACATCCACACCCAACTCAGAAGCAATGATGTTCTTAGTTGCATCTGGAGTATTTGAGGAGAAAAGAATAGAAGACTTCCTGACATTAATTGCCTGACCTGAAACCTGGCAATATCTCCTCAGAATTTGCATAATATTTCAAGCTTCATGTAAAGTTGCTGAGCCAAATAGAACTGTATCATCTGCAAACAACACATGATGCAAAACTGGGCAGAATCTGTTCAGCTTAATACCTTTGATCCTACCAAGTGAGACACCCTGCTGTAGCATGAAAGATAGAACATTAGATACTAGAATGAACAAGTAAGGTGACATTGGATCTCCTTGGCGAAGTCCTCTTGTAGGAATGAACCACTCAGTAGGGGAGCCATTGAAGAAAACATTGAGCCTTACTGTTGTGACAAGAACCCTTATCCATTGAATCCAGATATCATGAAAGCCAAGTGCTTGAAGAGTAGCAAACAGAAAATCCCATGAAACACGATCAAAGGCTTTCAGCATATCTACTTTGAACAAAAAATCACACTTATTTCCCTTCTTCCTTGTTCGAAGCTTATGAACTATCTCATGAACCACAACTACATTGTCCTGAATACTTCTATTGCCAGTAAAAGCAGATTGCAATTCAGAGATAATATTAGCAATGTAAGGCTTTAAACGAGTAGTAAGTATTTTGGAAATAACCTTCATTCTGAAATTTGCAAGACCTATTGGCCTAAACTGTATGATTTCTTCAGGATGCTTGATCTTTGGGATAAGGGCTATAAACGTATCATTCCATGAATCTTGGACCAAACTATGCTCAAAAAAGGATTGTACCTCTGTACAAAAAGTCTCTGATATAAGATTCCAATGAACTTGGAAAAACCTTCCTGGAAAGCCATCAGGCCCAGGAGACTTGCTAGGTCCCATTTGGAAGACTGCTCCCTTGATTTCAGAATGAGTTACATGATGAATTAAATGTTCATTCATGAAATGATCCACCTTAAGAGGCAAGTTCTGCAGAAAAGAGTAGTCTATAACCTGAAGAGGGCCTGTGAAAAGAGAGTTGTAAAAATTGGTGATATGAGCAGAGAGGTCAGCAGGAGTACTGATCAAAGAACCATCTGCTAGCTTCATACTTGAAATGTTATTACTTATTCTTCTTTGAACAGTCGATCTGTGAAAGAACCTTGTGTTATTATCACCTAGCTAAAACCATTGCTTCTTTACTCGCTGAGAGCAGTAACATTCTTGTATAGACCACTTCGACCAAGTTCTTCATTAATGTTACTAATTTGTTGGAGAACAAGTGGAGTACTTGTAAGAGCAGAAAGATTATTCAACTCATGAAGCAAATAATTAATCTTTTCTCCATTATTACCAATCACCTCTCTTTTCCACTTTGTAAGAGCATCTGCACAATGTTGAAGTCTGTTGGATGACGATGAACCTTTATTCCAGCTTAGTTCAACCTGGTGAACATAACTTGGCTCAAATAACCAACTCTCCTCATATTTAAAATTTCGCCTAGTATTTCTGAGAGTATGATCTAGAAGGACTGTAAGAGGAGCATGATCAGATTGTGAAATTGGATGAATAATAACCTGTGCATGAGGAAAGAGCTCTAGCCAACTTATATTAGAAAAAGCTCGATCAAGACGCTATCTAACTAAGCCTTCTTAATTGGAGATTTTAATGCTATTTGTGCCTGTGATGAGAAGGAAGGTACCAATCCACCAGATGGTTCTACAATGAGGGATTTCAATGCATTCATTCACTCTCTTGCTCTGCTTGAAGTCCGGTCAGAATGGAATGAGTAAATCTTCATGGTTAGACATGATTTCCTCCCAAACTGCTTGACGGTTCTCTCTCTGTGGAGCACCATACACAAAAGTGATCTGGAAAGGATGAATATCTGACCATTGTATATCAATGTAATTCTTGGTTCCTCTAAGAACTAAGATATCCAGATCCTGAACCCACCACAATGCTAAACCCCCAGATAAACTTCAGGGTCAACATAAAAGGAATGAGTGAACCGAAAACGCCTTCGCAAAACTTCCATAATACTTCTTGTTTGCTTTGTTTCCATTAGAAATACTATGGAGGGGCAATGTTTACAGATTAATTTCTGCAAGTATTGAATTGTAGGGGATTGCCCCATTCCCCTACAATTCCAGCTGAGAATCACTTTGATACAGGTGGTAGTTGGCCTGCCACCATAGCCATAGTTGAAGAGTTGGTCTCATGCTTAGAGGATTGATCTTGATTACTTGAGTGTAAACGTGGAGTCTTAAAAATACGAAGAGGCTTATCTCCAGTCATCAGTCCCATATTGTAACTACCTGGTTCATTTTGCCAATCTTGAATTCTTGAAGAGGGAACTATAAGTTCTGTTGTGGTCCGACGCTTTTTGATGGATTGAATCAAAGAAGGGTCAGGCTCAGAACCACAAAGATTTTCCCAGCAACATCTGTTTGGATTAGAAAAGGGAAGAGCTGAATCTAGAGCATTCATAGATGATGGCTTGAAGCAAGGATGAACAGGATGAAGTGAATTAATCGTACTAGTAATCTGGTCATGTTGGCAAGCAGAGAATAAACCAGAAGTGGGATTGGCATTGTACTAATCTCTGCAAAGGATAAGCTTGTATAGAAATGAGCCAAAGATCGAAGTATGAGCATATTGTTTGGCAGAAGGAAATGAGAAAGTCTCATACTATTCAAAGATTCTGGATATTGAGATTGTTTCCAGAAAGGAGAGAAGCTTGGTTCATCAGCTTGCTTGGAAGGAGGGATACATGGCAGAAATTTGCTCCAAAAAACAGAGTCTGAAGCAGCCTTTCCAGAAGCAGGAGGTGTATCCCTGGTGGAGACAAAATTGACACGTGGTGGAAAAGAAAAGAGGACAACTGGAAAGGGACAGGGACAGTGAAAAGTTGTGAAGAAGCGTCTGGGGAACGGGAACCCACCGAATGGTATTCCGCCGACATCCTTTCCGACGTCGATGAAGAATCGGCCATCGCCGATTTTCCCCTGTCAGAGCTGCCCGGAGATACTTTCTCAATCTGTCGAATTCCCTCGATTCTCTTTGGAACATCGACATGCATATGGCTTCCATATTTCGTCTGATGAGTTTGAAAGAATTCTGAATTCGTAGCAAGCAACTCGCAATAAGAAATTGTGTGACCCATAACTCCACAGCAGTAACAGAAATCAGGGATATTCTCGTAAACAAATTCAATTTTCTCCAACTCGCCATGTTCACCCAGATACTGAAATCCTATTGGCAAAGGCTTGTCGATGAACAACTCGAGATATAACCGGAGGAAACTACTCCATTCACCTGCCCGACGACCATCTTCATTAATGGCAAGCAAACCTTTAAACAGAGCAGAAATCATTTCACGTTCTCATCACTTCTAAGATCTGGAGTTAAACCCAATACTCGAACCCAAGCAACAGTAGAGTCTATTAGGACATCTTGTGGTGAATTCAGATCATCCCAGTTACGTAGGACTAGATGCGATTGCATAAGAGACCATGGACTGCCTGATTCAATATGTAACTTATCTGATTCCTCAAAGAAGTTGAAAAGAAATAAATTCTTTCCTTGCAAGCTATGGACTCGTAAATCCCCTTTGAGATGCGAAACTCTTAAAGCATTATTCTTAATAGCAGAGATCGAACAAGCATGGCTGATGAACCGACCAACAAGTGATTTGCTAGAGAAAAAACCACTACGAGCATGTTGACGATGAAGATGGAGTAAAGGCTCCTCACAAGACATGAGAGCAGTACTATTTATTAGATCCGACAGATTTTGTGGCTCTGCCATAGCTGGAAAAAAAGAGAAGGAAGAGAAGAAAGAAGCAAGAAAGCTGCACCGTGGGAGAGGGAGGCTCTAGAAACAGAGAGAAAGTTGCTCTAGGAGAGAGAATTTTTTTGCACCAAATTAATCTTAAGGAAAACAACGACTCAAGAAATTTGCTACAGCGGATTTGTGTTGTAATCGCTCAAAAAAAAAAAAAACTAGTTATCTGCTTATAACCTTTTAACTAGTTATCAGTAAAAAATAATTTTATTTTAAATATAATAATTAAATAATGTGTATAAAGTCCTAAATACCCTTAACAAATTTAGACCATTAGATTGGTTAAAGGTTAACCTATATTTAATGATTAGAAAAAATTTGTAACTTTTCAAACCTCGCAAAAGTTTGAATGGAGATCTTCTTTCTGACTTTTACGTGTAATTGCAGAAATTTAGACCCATGTGTAAATCCATTTTTATCGGTGGAGCGAACTCCTGCATGTTACCATTCAACTCACCTGTAATTCTTTTATGTGTATATGTATTTAAAAGTGAGCTAGTGTATTTTGTATTTGTTTTATAATTGCGCTTAATTATTTATAACGTTATTTAACTATGAAATTAAAAGTTCAACGCATACGAAAATAAATAAATAAAAAAGGTTAAGTATAGGTGGGCAAGTTCATGCCATCATTCCATTTCCATTATATATAGAGAACAGCAGCATGTGTCTACTACTACTCATCCCAATACCATCAGATGGCCGGAGGGAGCGAGAAAAGTATAGATCCTTCATGTCCGCGGATGGTAAAACTCAATGGAGGCACGGCGATCCTCCCCAGTACGACGTCGTAAACAAGCTATTCGAACAAGAACGAACTCAGGTATTATATATTATACTGTTACTCTTGTTTCATTATTATTTAGCTTTACATGTCACTCGCTCGCAGCTGTGGGGAGAAGGATCCCTTGAAGAAATAGTACAGAATGCAGTGAAAACGTGGGAGATGGAATTCTCCCACAAAATTTGTTTGGAGGACTTCAAAACCATTGATCCCAACATATTCAACCTTGTCGTTAACGGTAATTAATTACGTACTGTTGACCCTTATTTTATCTTTTAGTAGAGAATACAAATCCCATTAATTAATTTAATAACTATTTTGGAGATTCGTGAATTATAAAGGCAAAAAGGGGATATCAGCTGAAGAGACGCTGAAAATAGGGAGCTACAACGCACTGCTGAAGAATTGCAAGTTGGGGAAAGAGCTTCAACTGTACAAAGCAGAAGAAGAGACATTCGAGTCATCCCACGAAGCATTTGGATCTGCTTTTCCTAGAGGATTTGCTTGGGAAGTGATATCAGTGTTCTCCGGGCCACCCGTGGTGGTGTTCAAGTTCAGACATTGGGGCCATTTCGAAGGACCTTTCAAAGGCCACTCTCCTACAGGTGATACTGTCGAGATGTTTGGGATCGGTATCCTAAAGGTGGATGATAAATTAGTAGTGCAAGGAGTGGAGGTTTACTATGATCCAGCTGATCTCATTGGAGGCCTCTTCAAAGGACAACAAGGACCACACGATGCTCAAACTTCCAAACCCTCCAAAGGGTCGTGCCCCTTTTCTGCTTAGAAGTTAGAATAGGAATTCAAATAAATTCCCTTCTTGCAATGATTAATAAGGTGTGTAATTGTATTACTACTTTTTCTGTAATAATAATTTTGTGGGGGTGTTGTTGTGGGATGTGGATAGCCTAGTTAAAGAGTTTTTTTTACAAGGAATAGTTAAAGCTATTGATCCCCATGTATATTAAACTTTTAGGCAAATAACACTTTGGCTTAGTTTTTCAACTTAACAGATAATCTTCTATATTATTCTCCTACTTCGATCACTTTGCCGTTTGGGTCTTTCCGTTTCAACGTCTATCTTCGCAATGTTAAATCTAGACACATCTGCACCCGACGGTGAGAGATATCGGAGGTAGGAGACAAAGAGTTGGTCAGGAAGGTAAATTGGGGAGATATCATAAAGAGTATGGTAAAATATAAAAGATTTTAAAATCACACATTTTGTTTGTCGATTATATCTTATTTAATTATATACATTTAAATTCCCACTAAGAAAATGCTTAGTAAGTTAATACACGACTATTGGAGCTAACATGGTGTACCGAATGTGCATCGATTAACAATATGAAGATGAAAGTTGAAACGGAAGGACCCAAACGGCAAAATGGTAGAAATAGGAGGGGTAAAAAGGGTCAAATACAGTTAGAGCTTATATCAGTGTTGATGATGATGGGGACCTGCTATAGAATGGGAAGGTAATGCCAAAGTTTCAGCTAGCAGTAGTTTGGGAGGTGATCCGGGGTAAAGAAAGGGAGGTTGACTGGTATGATTTAATTTGGACATGATATAGGATCCCCAGGAGATCTATAACAGCATGTCTAATTTTAAATGGGAGGTTGGCCACTAGAGATAAAATCAAGAAGTGGAATCCGGGCATTGACACTAGATGTTTGCTTTGTGGTAACAGTGAAGAGACGAGGGATCATGTTTTTGCAGAATGTGTTTACATTCAGGCTCTTTTGCAGGAGTTCATCCCTGAGTTGGTTGGCAGTAGCTGGAGTAGTATGGTTGTAGTAGCTAAGGGTTGGAACTCAGGTCAGGTGATTTGCAAGCTCAAGAGACTGATTTGGAGGATAATGATTAGTGTGGTTTGGATAGAGAGGTGCAGAAGATATTTTACAGGAGTTTTAGTAAATGTAGAGGAAAATGCTAAGCTCATTCGAGAGGAGGTTTTGGTGTTTTCGAAGGGACATAGAGAGGAAAGAAAAATAGTTAGTTATATGTAAATGGCTTAGATAGGTTCTTATTCTTGTAAGTTTGGTTGAACCGTTCTGTGATTCCTGGTTTTTTGATGAAATATAATTAGCTAATTCATAAAAAAATGGTCAAATACTTAACAAGTCCCAAAACTATAGGGTGGATTACAAACCCGTCCTAAAACTGTAATCCGTTGCAGAGTGGTCCTATTACTACGAAATGAATTACAGAGTAGTCTTAATAACAATATTGGTGTAGTTTTCAAGTCATTTTGCCACGTCACCATTGACATAAGCATTCAGAGCGATAATAATATTTTCTTGACCTAAGAGCATCTCCAATGGTTACTTTTAAAAGGTTTAAAGCTTTTAGTAAAAGCTTTATAACCATAGAAGAGTATGATGTGGAAGTTTAAAAAATAAGGTAGACATTAAAGCTTTCGCCTACTAAAGCTTTAAACACTACAATGGTTGAGTTTAAAAATTTTAAAGTTTTAAGTGAACACTTTGAAGATGACGAGGTGGAAATAAAAAAAAAATGAACCAAAAGCTTTATGAAATTAACCAATCAAATAATTTCTCTCACCTATAATTTTTTTTCCTTTTTCATTTATTTAATTCTACAATTTCTTGATAAATATCCTACCAATCTCATTTTGTATGGAGTTCGAGTTGTTCTTCTGTCATGCTACTCGCATCTTTAAAGAAGATCGCATAGTCTGTACCAATCGAACTATTACTAATGGTTTCTTGCAATGTAGTCAAAATCACAATTTTAATCTTAAAATCTTACGATTTTACTATTTCACTGGTCTCTAGCGATCTTGATTTCACGCAAAATCTATGGGTCGTAAAATCTAGATCAAAATCTTAGAATCTTATAAAATCAACAATTTTTCTTGAATTTTATGATTTCACTTTCTAGGGAAAATTACCAGTTTGTACAACTACATATAAGTCCAAACAAAGACAATTGAATTAAACTGGTATTATTTAGAGAGTTTGATTAATTAAGTTAGAAGTTATTACTAAGAAATTCCTAAAATCTAATTATTACTTCCTTGAATGACTGCTTAAGAGTCGACATTCTCTTTTTTATCTTATCTAGACTTTTCAAAGTTGGGTAATGGTCTTTTTTTTTCGTCTCATCAATTCAAATAACATAGATATGAAATATAAGAATGTTTGGTTTAATTACATATTTATTCTTAATATGTTGTTGACTTAAAAGTTTCGATAGCAGTTCATAAAATCTTACGATTTTACGATTAAAAACTACAATTCCGATTTCACTCATGTTTTCGATTCCACGTGGAATCTCGATTTTGACTACTAAATTGGTTTCTTGCATCCCTTGCACAACTTCTTTCATTTGTTTGATCATGTCCACCCGCTCCACATTCGTTGCACGATATTCATTCCATTTGTCGTTTACGCTTTTATCTGTGTCATTGACTTTTGCTTTTGCTTTTCTCTTTCATCTTCTTTTGACCCATCAGACGACATTCAACTTCATCATTATTCATGTTAATGGTTGTATCCTCTTCACCTAATGATGATTCTACTCCAGATGCAGACATCTTCATCTATTTCGAAAAATTATGAAAATTTTGAGATACCTTGACGATTTCAAAAACTTATGAAAAATTTGAGATACTGATAAAAGATTTTACCAAGGTCGTATTCCACAGGGTCCTCTCATAAACCAATACTCACACTTCTCATAGACGGTCTAGACATTTGAAATTGGTTTGGTTTGAAAAGAAATTTAGAAACAAAAGCAAGGATTCGCAATACTAACAAAGATTAAACAAGAGAGAAAGGTGGTTCAAATCAAAGACAAAGGGGGTTCTCTTGGTGGGTAGTTTCATCATGCTCAAGAGGACTAATTGAACAAACAAGCCAATGAAGATCGAGATTGCATTCGAATGTCCATGCATTTCACTTCTATAGACTTAATGCACTCTCGTAGCACCAAATCCCTATCCTAATACCACTCAACTTAGGCTCTCGCTCTCAAGCTAAGTGAAAAAGGATGCATTCTAAGTGTTTGATGAAATGCCAAGGCACAAGACCCTCTCTTAAGACTCTATGACCACAATGCTAGGCATAACACTCTCATATCAATGCCCTAACACTAAGAGATTCACCAAAAAGCCTTTTCAAAACTCAATTGAATGAAAATCCACATGCACACCAAGTGTTCGATAAAATGCCCAAGAGAGAAATCAAGTGAAAATGGTTGAAACAAGATGATCTAATCTCTTAGAACACACTCACTTCAATCCCTAGACCTACAATCTATGCAATCCAAGCACTCTCATGCATCAAATCACATTGAATGGACCAAATCAAGCAAACATGGCATAAAATGGCATGAAGAACAAGTCTAGAAATCATCCTCATACAACCAAGATTAATCATGGCAAGTCTATACAATCATTCCTCTATCATGGCACAACTAATCTACCCATCCAAGAATGAACCCTAGAAACTCAGCCACACATGGCCAAGGGAGTAAAGAGAAAAGAAGGAAGAATGGTCACCAAGAACACCATGGATGAATCCTTGTGATGATCTTCACTTCTCCACTTGTAAGCACTTCTCCCAAGGTTTGTTGGCTTCAATCCTAGCTCCAATGGCTTCAAATTGCTCCCAAAATGTGTTGTAAGATTTGAGGGTTCGTGGGTATGTGTTTGGGGTTCAAGAGAGATGAAAGAATGCCTCAAAAGAGTAAAAAACGTGGGTATTTATAGTGGAGGGGGCAGTGCACGGCGTGCACCCCTGCACTCTGCATAAATCCCGAACTTGCAACGGCCATAGCTCCCTCGTCCGGACTCCAATTGACCTCCCGTTTTCTCCTATGTGCTCCTTGTCATCCGTACTTCGATTCCATAACCTGAAAATGCACAGAAGTAACTCTAATAGACCACGAATTTGGCTCCAAAGTGGCAACTGAACAACAAATGGACACTTTGCGCAAAATAGCAATAAAAGCATATAGAGCATGGCATCTCACGATCAAACACGGGCATTTCATAGGTCAATCGTAGGCTCAAAATGCACTAAATAAAGTCACATCAGATACCTTGACGATCTTGAAATCATGAAAAACCTTGCAATTGAGACTGTGAAGCCATGTTTTGCGGATCAATAGATTTATCATTACGTTGACTTCCCAATTGAGATAATTTGCATCTATGAGGAAAAGTTAGTAATGATAAAATTCAATGGAATTCAATTTGTAGATACGTTTTCATTCTTATCATCTTATATTTTATGCGAAGTATGTGGAAAACCGGCTCCGGATTCGGATCTAATCTTTAAAGGTTGGACCGTTCCAACCTAAACTAGTGTAACCAAAATACACCCCTAATCCCCTGCTTTGCAGCCCTCAACCACTGCCTCAGTTAACGTCCTTAATTGGCGGAGTTAACTAGTTAACTAACGAAATTAACTTGTTAACGCCGTTAACTGACGGAGTTTACTAGTTAACGCCGTTAACTGACAGAGTTAACTAGTTAACTGGAAAAGTCGGATCCGGATCCGGTCAACTGTTTGAATAAGATAAAAAAAATATTAACTGTTAGATGAAGCCTTGATTGATCTAACGGTCTATAAAAAGTTGGAACCAAATCCAACCCCTTGCAAGGGTTGGACCCTGATCCGCCTCCCGGAAAACCTCCAAGAAATTAATAATTGAATAATATTTTAATCATATTATATTATTAGATATTAATATTTTAATCTATTATATTATTAGTTATTAATATTTTAATCAAATTATATTATTAATTAAAGTTTGAAATTTTATAAAACTTTATAAGTTCTATGTTGTGGAAATAACTTTATAAATTAGAGTGTTTTAAAAAAGTGATGTGACATATTTTATAAATAGAGCTGGCAAAATGCTGGCCCGACCCGATAAACCCGCCCAGCCCGACCCGTAGCCCGATTCACCAAAAAGGTAACAGTCCAACCCGCAACCCGATGAACCAGCAACCTGACTAACCCGCAACCTAATGAACCCGTGGTGCGCAAATTAATGCACACTAGTTTTACTCGAAGGATTGCTCCTAAGAGATCGTTATTTCCCAAGGGGTCTTTCTGTTTCTATTACTCAACTAATGTGGAATAAGCTATTCGGGTTTAAACGTTGGGTTTGGAAATGGTGGTGAATGAACTAAGTAAACTAAGAATGCAAATTAAACCAATCAAGCAGGCAAACAAGTTGGAGCTTCAAAAATTGACTAAGGCACTTGTCCAGACTCGAATCCGCTCTAGCTCGACTAAGACCAATGATGCAATGCAACTAAGGTTTTAACAGACTCAATGCCTCGACGCTTCCTTTGGCAATCTCTACTCCATGGTCAGGACGCAGAGAAACTATCCTAGCAAACCTACGAGTTCCTATGGTCAAGATAACTCATAAATCTCCAAGAATGCACGAAGAACAATGAAACGCCGCACATAAATGCAAAGAGATTAATTTCACCGGCCCTATGGTCAAGACACCGGGTAATCTTAATGACCTTCTAAACCCTAGAATGACTCACGTCCATGGTCAGAACCGCAAGATAAAGATGAAGCAAATTCTACGATATGGTCAATCTGCGAATTCAAGAGCTTCAAATTAGGGTTTTAGAAAAATCTCAATTAAGTCTGAATAAACCTCAATTAACATTAACGGGTTAGAAACCCGACATCATCCATACAAAGTTTCGCTAAAACTTCATCTAATCTGAACAAACTAAGGGTTTAGCTAGACATCGCCAGAGAAGAAATCACAGAAACAAAGAAAAAGAAAACTAGAGAAGAAGACATCTTACTCCGAGTAAACCTAATCCTGACGAATCTTAGAAACTCCTGAACTAATCCTCCTTTTCCTCGCTTAATCGTCACTTCAAAGCTTCAAAATCCTCTTCCGAGAGTGTCTGGTTCGTCGAAATCATAATGAAGTATGAAGAGTTTTCGTTCTGTATGTTTCTCAGGCTTAAAAACCCTATTTTTCCTCTCCAATCCAGATTTTTGCCAAAAAGTCCGCCCGGCGGCACTTAAAAAGTGCGCCGGCGCACTTTTTCTTGTAAAGGGCGCACTTTTGAAAGTCGGCAAAAAATTTCCAGAACGTCGATTAAAAAGTGCGCCTGGAGGCACCCAAAAAGTGCTCTGGCGCACTTTTTTGTCCAAACAGCGCACTTTTGGAGCTGGGAAAAATAATTTCAGCTCCATACTTCTTTTGATGATTCTCGCTTCATCTGAACTCCGAATTGGTCCCCGTTTGAAGCGTCGAGCTCGTAGAAAGGTCCTCCACAATGTGGTAACCTGAAATCTCAACAAAAACAACTCGAAACAACATCAAATTGCCCAAAAGAGGGCCAAAGGACAATAACACGCAATTTTCATGAAAGTTCCTAAAAACTATCACAAAAAGGTGTACAGAGAGGGGAATTTGGCTCAAATGTGGTGAGATAAACGTGGTAAATCTAACGTCATCAACCCACAACCTGACTAACCCGTAACCCGACTAACCCGCAACCCACCCGCCCAACCCGAATAACCCGATTGTCACACAATTCATAATATCCCATGCTTCAAATATCAACATTATGTCATTATTGAAGATATAAAATTTCCATCCACTTCTGACTTCATCAAGTTTATTTCCAAAACAATAAAATTAAAAACAAAAACAAAATGTTTGGCCTAAAAATGTCATAAAATGGAAGTGGCTAGATTTGATGTTTTTTTGAAAGAATTGTCTAAATTTATAAATTAGTCCAATGTTAAACTCTAGAACTTAAAAGCTAAATTATATTCAATTTCATTTTATTTATTATTAGTATATGTAATTTATGAAAATGAATTATTATTTTTAATATATGAACAGCGGCTACAGCCTACAAGCCTTAAACCTACTCGCGAATAACAATTTAATATTTTTTAAAATTATTTATCACAAAAAAAATATACATATAGGGGTCGTTTTCTGCGTGGAAATGAATTGCAATGGAATTAAAATCCGGAAGGGATTCGATTGCTAGGGAAGACCCTAATTCCTTCCGGATTTTAATTCCTTGTTTTCCACAATACCATGACCATATGAATTTCAAACAAAGGACCACCTATCAATCCGAACAACCTCTACATTCTTTCATTTTTGCCATTATTTACACAAAATACTCAAAAAATTCGAGCTCACCATTATTAAAAAAAATATTCAAAATTTTTTATTCGACCAAACTCAATATTAAAATAATCAACATTATTCGACCAAGCATCAATATTCAAACAATCAACAATATTCTATCAAACATCAATATTCAAATAAGGTATGTTTGTGAAAATCTGTTATATCAACCAAAAAAAGCAAACAAAAAAATAATTATTCTTTATCCTCCTCAAACAAATTTTTGTAGACACTCTGCGATTCTGGGACAATGGAGAAGATGGAGAAGGTTCAAATTCGAGGTATTAGACGGACTCGAAGAAAATAGAACAAAAAAAAATTGGGGTAAGTTTAGCAAGATGGAAAAAAATTGGGTTGGGACCTTCAAATCCGCCCAACTCCTTACAGTTTCAAAGGGAATTAAAAACCTGCCCCGAGGTGATTTGAAAGCCTGCTAGGAATTGAACTCCCCCGGATTTGGGTTGTCTAAATAGACCGGAAAACATGGAATTTGGGGGAAATGGATTTCAGCCAAATCCAGGTCCCAAAAACTGTACGGAAAACGATCCCATAATTTTGCAAATTGTAGTTGAGAGTTGAGACTAGTAACCCATGGGCAACCCGAGACCGCCTGACCCATGACCGATGAACCAGCAACCCGATAAACCCACGACCCGACTAACCCGCAAACCGGTAAACCCGTGACCCGACTAACCCGCAACCCGATGAACCTGACATGTGGCCGCCCAGCCCGCCCGTTTGACAGCTCTATTTATAAAGCTTTTAAATACATGACAAATGCTCTAACATTTAGAGCAAGGATTGGAGAAGATTAGCTAGTCTCTTCTGCTTAGAGCCATGGTAGTTTTGAAGCCACAAGGTTATCCTCTCAAGGTCCGATATGCAGTCAAGGGTCATCGTGAGATCATGCGTTTGCGACGCCTTTCGACCTATTGTTGTAGGTACAGAAGTACTTGCAAGGTATCAGTAGGATCCGCAAGAAAACGCCAAAAGTCCGATCAGTGTTCACAACTCATCAATAGGCACTATGCCACTCGGTACACACTATTGGTTGTGGACTTGACAGACGTTGTATCCTAGATTTCCACCAAGGACCAAGTGTTCCAACGCACGACAAGTGTTTTCATCAACCAAACTACAGGACTGATGCCTAGCGTTTCACTCTGGATTGGACTTGAGATTTTCCGATCTAATTGCATTTTCACTTATTGAACTTAATGGATTTTAGAAGAACAGGTGGTTGCTCTATCAACTCGGTTGTTTTAGTGAGTTACATTTTTGCATGGAATTTTTATTAGACTGCGTTATTATCATTTGATCGGTTGAACTGAATTTGATCAACTGAAGGAAAACTTGGTGTGCCTAGAACCGGGATTTTTGTGTATTTAACACGGATAGCATGTAGAACTCTAAGGTAGTCTGGGTATATCCGCGTTAGGTTGTGACTACAAAAAATTAAACCTAACAGCGGATTTAGTGACTACCGTACGTTAGAAACCTAACGCGGTTGCATATCCTGTTAGGACACTAATATAAAATCGCGCGTTAGAAAATTCTAGTTTCCCAGATTCTGTAATAAAAAAAAATGCAGAAACCTGCTCCAGGAGAGCAGGTTTTCTGCGTTCTTCTTCTTCTTCTTCTTCTTCTGACCCTTCTTCTTCTCTTCTTCTTTCTTCCCTTCCCTTCTTCTTTTTCTTCTCTTCTTCCTTCCTTCTTTCTTCTTCTTCTTCTCTTCTTCCTCTTCTTCTTCTTCTTCTTCTTCTCCTTCCTTCTTCTCTTCTTCTTCTTCTCTCTCTTCTTCTTTCCTTCTTCTTCTTCTTCTTTCTTCTTCTTCTTCTTCTCTTCTTCTCTTCTTCTTCTTCTTCTTCTTCTTCTTCTTCTTCTGTCCTTCCTTCTTATGATCTTCTTTCTTCCTTCTTTCCTTCTTCTCTTCTTCACCTTCCTTCTTCTTCTTCTTTCTCCTTCCTTCTTCCTCTTCTTCTCTTCTTGTTTTCTTCTTTTTTCTCTATTCCAGATCTAGATTCTTCTTCTTTCTTCTTCATTCCTTTTTTTGTTCCTTTCTTCTTTTCTTCTTCTTTCTTGTTTCTTCTTCATTCCTTTTTTTTGTTCCTTCTTTTTCTTCTTCTCTTCTTCTTTGATCTTCTACAAATCCTAAGAAAAAATTCCTAAGACACAAGAACAAAAACTAACAACAAATAAGAGAAAGAGAAGAGAAAAATAAGGGAGAAAGAAAAAAATCTGTAAGAAAATGTGATTGGCTGGGTTTGGGCACACGGATTGCCACATCAGCAAAACCTAACAGCGGATAACCTAACAGCAGTTAATATCCACTGCTAGGTTTCCCCCCCAAAAATTTTTATTTCCAGCTAAGGTGTGATATTTTGGCGCCCCCTAAATTAAACGGCTAACAGCGGTTGTCTGTTCGCTGTTATCTAACAGCGGATTTTTAAAAATCCGTCGTTAGACTTTTATTTTAACAGCGGATTTTTGTCCGCCGTTAGAAAATTGATGTTAAAATGCAATTTTCTTGTAGTGTCGTTTTGAATTCATGTTGATATCTTAGTTCCCTGTTGGGAAATGGCTAGTATTGGAGCTTTGATTGTCGGATTGAATATAATCATTCTAGGCGTGTTCTAGCATAGCTTCCAGTCCATTTCGTCTGTGGCTAGCATTTAGCCGTTTCTCATTGTGCTTGTATGATTATGTTGATTACCCATTCTGCAGCTTGGCGTTAGTACTGTTTGTGACTATGGTCCATCAAGGTAGGTTTCTACATGTTGCAGTAAGTGGGCTTATGTTATAGCTCTGTCATTTCATTCAGTCCTCCAAGTTGGACATGAGATAATTGCACAAGCATTAGGAAATGGATAAGTGCAAGTACCTGAAACAGTACCTTAGATGACATGGACACGCATGGTGATGTTATAACATGTACATGCTTCCAACTGATGTTGTTCCAGGGGATGGGGTGCAGTGGCTTCCAAAAATCCCTAGAAGTTCCCCAAAAGTAAAGCGCACTGGTGCTCTCCTAGAGGGTTTTTATGCCTTAAGATATGTATTTTAGGTGTACAAGACACAAAGATGGACCCCTGAGTTGAAGGTATATTAAAATTAAATACAATATCTTGGTCTTATCAGTTGATCCAAGTGATTCATTATAATTTTTCTTTTTGTGACATTGATTTGATTTTGATTTCTTATTGCTAATTTTGTAAATGTAGGTATCATTCAGCCTACCCTAGGTTATGTTGTTCCTCAAATGATAGAAAGAAGCTTTGTGATTTGTTTGAATTAGTTTAGCTTTTATTGATGATAATGATGTGGTCATGGCTGTCTTGTTGACTTGTAAACGTAGATCATTAGAGAGTCTAGATTGCAATTCCTTTCCTGTTTACCATCCATTGTCTAATTGCACTGATTATCATTTAACTTATCATCTTCTTCTTCGCTAATACTCTTTGTACTTTTATCACTTCCAATTATACCTTTGCTCTAAGCAGGTAATAACGAGCGACAGATACCCATCAATGGCTTCTTTCCCTTTGTTTGTAGTTTTAAAGTCCATAGAGTACCCTATGTGGAGTGATCCGGGCCACCAGGGCCGACCCGATTGATGTCGACCCGGCCCCAACACTAATGTCGGGCCAAGACTACACCAGGCTTAGGCCTACGCTAGAACCACCTCCGGAACCTTGGAGAGCCAAAGCCCCAAGTCCCGACCCCGAGCCAAAACTAGCCCTGAGCCGAGGGCCTCCACTAGGCCCTCACCTGATTGCCACAAGCCTTGGAGGTAAAGAGGAGCATGGGGAGTCTCTAGGAGCATTCCTAGAGCATTGGCGGATGAAGAAAGAAAAGGGCCCGGCTGGAACTCACTGGAGCCCGAAGACAGGCCCCGGAGCCGATCGAGGACTAGGCCTCAGGCCAAGTACCACGAGCCCCAGACCAATACCAGCCATTGAAGACCCCTTGAGAGCATTCCTGAAGACCTGGCCGAAGCAGAAAACAGAAGGCTTGGCCAGAATTGACAAAGGCCTAGCACTGAGCCAGCCCCGTGCGCTGGACCGAGCGACAGGCACCACAGAAGCGTGCTTTTGGCCCAGCCAACAATTGGCCCGTGCCTTTTGGGAGTTTCTAGCATCCCTGGATAGCTTGAAGTCTCAGGAGCACCCTCCAACAAACGGAGCTGAATTTTGAGGTGTATTGAAGGAGATAGGGCTAGAACAAGTCCTAGTGATGCTTGGCCTAAGCATCAAGGAGTGGAGCTCGGATGCTGATCCGAGGGAGCCAATACTAGGAGCTAGGATCAGGCCACCTCCTGAGCCTGATCCAAGGAAGGATGCTTGACCATTTATGATACGGGAAATGAAGAGGAGATGCCAAATACATCCAAGCAAGGAATCCTAATCAAGCTAGGATTTCCCGGTTTTGGACAGATTTCTAGTCTGACGAAGATTGACGAATTTGGGCTACTTGGAGATAGAATTTGGGCCGAAGCCCAACATTAAAGTTGAAGCCCATGACCTCTACTAGTTATCTGCCAAAGGGCTTATTTTTCCTATTTTATTTGGTATTTATTTGGCAATTTCTCCCAGAACCCGTTTAGCTGTTTTTTAGGAATTTCCACCTTTTTCTCTTTTAGTGTTTTTTTTAGGAAGGACTCTTTTCCTTGGTGAACAAGGCTACGAATTTCAGTCCTTATTTTTGTATTTCTTTATTAGTTTATTAGCTAATTCATAGGAGGAAAAGAAGAGTCTGTTCTCCCTTCCTCGCCTATAAATAAGAGGCTTCGGCCTCATTGTAAACTCGAACCAACCTTTTTCAGAATAAATCAATCAAACAGAACTTTTGTTCTCAATTCTTAGTTTTATGCTGCGTGCATAGCTTAGAGTAGGTATTATCAACAGAAGTATTCCCCTTCTGTCGTGGAGCCATTCATGGACACTACGGGTTCCCGGTTACATATAACCGACGGGTCCTAGTACTTATCCGCCCCCGGTGCCGAAGGTGATCGAGCGAAGGTTCAAGACTTGCGGTGGTTAGGGTCGTCTGCCCACGGTTGCGGCGGTTCACACCACTATGATACTTCTAGGATTGCTTTGTTTTGTTACTGTGGCTTCTTGAAGTTTTAGAAATATCAAGTGACAGATACTAGATGTATTATCATCAACAGTATATATAGATGTATTAAATTGAGATATACTAGATGTATTATCATCAACAACATATATAGATGTATTAAGTTATTAGTATTGTGATTAAAAAATTGTAGTCCACATGGAGGAGAAATGCCAAATTACAGAGGACTTTGATAAAATAAATATTTTTCTTTGATTTTTATTTTTTGGTAGTTCAATTAAAACAAAACGAGGTTTTGAAACACTGAGACAATCATAGCGAAGGATATGGCCAAAGTTAGGTCTCGATAATGGATACAAATGGATATCAAATGGAAATTCAAACCCAAGCCCAACAAGGAGATCGACAGCCTTGTTCGCTTCTCTCGGTAAATGTGACGAACAATGATCCTCGAATCTCTTCTGCATAGCTTTCTAAACTCTAGCACTTCAACTGCATGATGATACATTGGAACCTCAGGGTAGGAGTGAATAGAAACTACTGCCTGAGAGTCAATCTAAAGCTCAACTCTGTAAAATCCATATGACCATGCCAGTTTGAGTCCAGTAATAGCTCTGAGTTCCGTTCGGGTAATAGAGCAACGCCCCAAGTTCAGCGTAAAGGCAACAAGGGCATGCCCTTCATGATTACAGATTAATCCTCCGATCAAAGCTCTGTTGGCATCTCTTAGAACTGATCTGTCTGTATTAACAACAAACCAATCAGTTGGTCCATGTTCCTAAGCAATTTGCTTCTAGGTCTTCTGACCTCTAAGCATCTAGTTTCCATGTTATCGTTCTTAGTGAACATGCCAACCCAATTCATAATTTTCTGTACCAGCTGGCTAGGCACAACAGTCTTGTTTGTGAAGACTGACTCGTTCCTCGCTTTCCATAAAAGCCAAGCCAGAACTCCAAAGAGGAGGCTACAATCGTCTCGCAACCCTTGTCTGATCCAATATGACCCTAGATCAATCCAAGAAGCAGCACTAGTCGAATCCCACTCGCAACCATGTTTCGGATGGACAATCCCTAATGGTGTGGCACATAGATTCCTCTGGATCTCAACAACAGGGGCAGCTAGGGGACTGAGCAATTTGTCTTCTTGCTCTCTCCGAATTGGTGAGGATTCTTCCATGACTAGCTAACCACAAAAAGAGTCTCACCCGATTAGGTCCTTTCCAAAGCCAGAACTCCTCCCAAGAAATGGTCGAAATTGTCTCCGCCTGACCTGCAATAATATTATATGTTGTTTTGATAGAGAATCAACCATCCTGGCTGCCATCCCACGTTCAAGTATCTTCCCCAAACTCATTTTTTGGCGTCGACATGCCCAAAATCTACTCGACTATTTCATGTGGAAGAAATCTGTTAAGTTTGGCCACATCCCATCCATCGTTGCCGTGAGTGAAGTCAGCAACTGTATCTAAAGGGTTGTAATCAGGATTTGTCGTATCAGCTTGTGTCTCCAAGATAGCGTCGGAGTCAACCCATCTTGTTGACCAAAACATAGTCCCTCTGCCATCCCTGATGCCTGCCCTTACTCCTAATAACATCATTAGCCAGGCACGGCATATCCCTTTCCAAAGCGGGGATGAAGAAGCTTTGTGAGCGGGAACAAGTTGGTGTGAACCGCCGCAACCGTGGGCAGACGACCCTAACCACCGCAAGTCTTGAACCTTCGCTCGATCACCGTTGGCACCGGGGGCGGGAAAGTACTAGGACCCGTCAGTTGTATATAACCGGGAACTCGTAGTGTCCAGGAATGGCTCCACGACAGAAGGGGAATACTTCTGTTGATAATACCTACTCTAAGCTATGCACGCAACATAAAACTAAGAATTGAGAACAAAAGTTCTGTTTGATTGATTTATTTTGAAAAAGGTTGATTGTTACAATGAGGCCGAGGCCTCTTATTTATACTAGAGGAAGGGAGAACAGACTCTCATTTTCCTCCTATGAAACTAGCTAATAAACTAATAAAGAAATACAAAAAGAGTCCTGAAATTCGGAGCCTTGTTCACCAAGGAAATGACTCCTTCCTAAACAAAAACACTAAAAGGGAAAAAGCTGGAAATTCCTAAAAAACAGCTAAACGGGTTCTGGGAGAAATTGCTAAATAAATACCAAATAAAATAGGAAAACTAAGCCCTTTGGCAGATCACTAGTAGACGTCATGGGCTTCAACTTTCATGTTGGGCTTTGGCCCAATATCTATCTCCAAGTAGCCCAAATTCGTCAATCTTCGTCAGACTAGAAATCTGTCCAAAACCGGGAAATCCTAGCTTGATTAGGATTCCTTGCTTGGATGTATTTGGCATCTCCTCTTCATTTCCTGTATCATAAATGGTCAAGCATCCTTCCTTGGATCAGGCTCTGGAGGTGGCCTGATCCTAGCTCCTAGTATTGGCTCCCTCGGATCAGCATCCGAGCTCCACTCCTTGATGCTTAGGCCAAGCATCACTAGGACTTGTTCTAGCCCTATCTCCTTCAATACACCTCCAAATTCAGCTCCGTTTGTTGGAGGGTGCTCCTGAGACTTCAAGCTATCCAGGGATGCTGGAATCTCCCAAAAGGCACGGGCAAATTGTTGGCTGGTCCAAAAGCACGCTTCTGTGGTGCCCGGCGCTTGGTCCGGTGCTCGGGTTTGGCTCAAAACTTGGCCTTCTTTAAATCTGTCCGGGCCTTTTGACTTCTTTCTCAGCCACTCTTTCAGGAATGCTCTCACGAGGTCTTCAAGGGCTGGTGCAGCTCTAGGGATCGTGGCTTCGATCCTGGAGCTCAGTTTTGGTACTTGGCCCGGTCCGGGGCTCGTACTGGGGCCTGTCTTCGGGTGCCAGCCTCTTCTAGTCAGGCCTTCTTTATTCTTCTTCGGCCACATCTTCTGGAATGTCCCCAGGGGGTCTTTAGGTGCTCGTGTCAGTCCGGGGCCTAGTTCAGGCTCTTGGCTCGGAGCTGCACTTGGCACTAGGCTTAGTTCAGGGCCTGGACTTGGGGCTTTGTCTCTCCAAGGCTCCGGAAGTGGTGCTGGCGTAGGCCTAGTGATGGTGTAGTCTCGGCCCGGTATTAGTGTTGGGGCCGGGTCGGCATCAGTCGGGTCGGGTTGGGTGGCCCGGATCACTCCATTCCCCTCTTCTTGAGAAGGATTCGTCCTCGAATCCGCACCTGGTAATCCATTGGAAATTTTAAAAATAATAACAATAGTGCATAGGATTGGACCTGGTAGTTCGTGGGCGCTCATTGGGGTTTTGGGCCGTACCGGGACTGGTATGGGTGCTCGCGGGTGATCTGGGCGATCGGGGTACTCCGGCTGATCGGGCTGATCAGGGTTCTCCAGGTGATCGGGCTGATCAGGGCACTCCTTGCGATCAGACTGATCGGGCGCCGGAAGCTGGGCGGGCGCCGGGGGCTCCGATCGGGCGCTGGGCTCCGGTCGGGCCATGGGCTCCGGTCGGGCGCTGGGCTTCGGTCGGTCGCTTGGCTCCGGTCGGGCACTGGGCGCTGGGCGCTGCTCGGGTGTCGGGGGCTGGTCGGGCGCCGGGCGCTGGTCGGGAGCCGGGGTCTGGTTGGGCGCCGGGGGCTGGTCGGGCGCCGGGGACTGGTCGGGCTCCGGGGGCTGGTCGGGCGCCGGGGCTGGTGCGAGGCTGGTCCCGGGTCTGGGGCCGGGGCTGGTGCCGGTGCTGGGCGCGGGGCTGGCGCTGGGTGCAGGGCTGGTGCTGGTGCTAGCGCTGGGTGCTGGGCCGGTGCTGGTGCTAGCGTTGGGCGCTGGGCCGGTGCTGGTGCTAGCGCTGGGCGCTGGGTCGGGGCCGGGGCTGGCGCTGGTGCTGGCCCGGTGTTGGCCCTGTGCTGGCCTGATGTCGGCCCGGGGCTGGCCTGATGCTGGTCTGGGGTAGACCTGATGCTGGCCTGATGCTGGTCCGGGGCAGACTGATGCTGGCCTGATGCTGGTCCGGGGCAGACCTGATGCTGGTCCTGGGCAGGACTGATGCTGGTCCGGGGCAGGCTTGATGCTGGCCTAATTCTAGCGCCATAGCCCTCTTCTACTCTTTTATCCATCCTTTCGATCGTGGCTTTCATATCGGCCAATATACGTGATATGGACGGTAGAGTGGCCTCCAACAATTCTAGCTTCGCCTCCATCATGGTTAGTAAAATATCGACACACAAAGGGCCTCCGACTCTTTCAACCGATATATGTTAGGGTTCGGTTCACCAAAAACCCTAAGCAACGAAAGCTAATAGAATTTTCTATTTTCTATTTTCTCTATCCCCTCTTCTTAAGAACAAGCTTACAACGAAAGGAAATAAACTTGGCAACGGTGGCTTTGCTTGATTTTCTCTTTTTTTTCTCGACTTCTTTTAGGGTTTTCTTGATGGTATGATGGCCACCAGCTTTTCTTTGCCTTACAAATAACTCGAACAAGAAAGAAATAGATGAAGTTTTTCTAGCAAATTTTCTAAGCAACAAAGATAGGGTTTTCTCACGATTTTCTAACAACGAAAAGTAAAGGATATGAATCCAGGGTTTCAAACCTGAAGACTGGGATATATTGTGGTTCCTCGAGTTGAACCGAAGCTCTGATACCAAAACTGGTGTGAACCGCCGCAACCGTGGGCAGACGACCCTAACCACCGCAAGTCTTGAACCTTCGCTCGATCACCATTGGCACCGGGGGCGGGAAAGTACTAGGACCCGTTGGTTGTATATAACCGGGAACCCGTAGTGTCCAGGAATGGCTCCACGACAGAAGGGGAATACTTCTGTTGATAATACCTACTCTAAGCTATGCACGCAGCATAAAACTAAGAATTGAGAACAAAAGTTCTGTTTGATTGATTTATTCTGAAAAAGGTTGATTGTTACAATGAGGCCGAGGCCTCTTATTTATACTAGAGGAAGGGAGAACAGGCTCTCCTTTTCCTCCTATGAAAGGCAGCTGATCGGCAGCCAACCTTTTCCAAGGATTGGATTTTGTTCCAACCCTTTCCTAGCCATTGGATCATTCTTTGATCAATCTAATGGTCTAAATTTGATAGGGTTATTTAGGACATCTCACACTTGATTTAATTTTTGTTTTCTTTTAAATTTTTAATATATTTCAATGACCGGCCGACCACTCTCCGGCGACCGGCCGTCGTGCTCCGGCAACTTTTCCGGTGACCAGTCGCCGGTCTCCGGTGACTTTTCCGGTGAGATTCCGGCGACCGACCAAACTCCGGTGACTTTTCCGACGAAGTACATGTTAACTAGTTAACACTTTTTAAAATTTTCTAAATTTTTAACACCTGTTCTAACTGTTAACAGATTCTTTTGCTGATAACAAGATATTTAACTAGTTAACAGTTATCGGCACTAGTTCACAAGATATTTAACTAGTTAACAATATATTTAACTAGTTAACTCGATTAGATAACTAGTTAACAACGTGATAACTAGTTAACTCGATTTGTAATTGGGTGTATACGAAGGGGAAGGGAGAAGAGAGGCTTGGGCTGATCCGCGTTGCAGGGGATAATTGAGTGCACTGGACTGGTTGGACCGGTCCAACCCCTGGGGGCTCAGATCTGGATCCAACCTTTGGAAGGGGTTGGATTTGGGTCCAACCTTTTCTGGACCGTTAGATCAATTAAGATTTCATTTAACGGTTGATATATTTTTTTGATCTTCTTCAAATAGTTGACCTGATCCGAAGCCGTTACTTAACGGCATTAACTAGTTAACTACGTCAGTTAACGACGTTAACTAGTTAACAAGTTAATTTCATTAGTTAACTAGTTAACTCCGTTAGTTAATGGCGTTAACAAGTTAATTTCATCAGTTAACTAGTTAACTCCGTCAGTTAACTTGTTAACTAGTTAACAAGTTAACTCCGTCAGTTAACGGCGTTAACTAGTTAACAAGTTAATTTCGAAAGTTAACTGGTTAACTCTGTAAGTTTTTTAGGTTAACTAGTTATCTCACTTAACAAATTAATTCAGAACATTTATATTTTTACAAAATGGTACAAAGATTAAACTGTCCATAAAATAAAGTTGGGTGACTTAACATGTAATTAAAAAAATTACTTTCACACCATCTTCTTCCTCCCAACGACGATGAATCAGCTCTCCCCTACCAACGACCCCCCCTCCGACAACCCCGCCTACGACAACCCCTACTTCCTCCCTGCCTCCGATTTGCCAAATTTCAGATCTACGATTGCTGGGTGTGCTCCTGGAAGACTCTAGCGGCGATGTCGGCTGGCTTCATCGGGAAGGGGAGCTCCGGCGGCGAGGGCTTTGTCGGGGAAGGGGGGGAGCACCGGTTGTGGTGGTGGGAAGTAGGGGGTGTCGATCGAATGTGGTAATCGGAGAGGAAGGGGGTGCGAAGCACAGGATAACGGGCTCACGTGGTTTTGGTTGGACCCGGATCCGCTGCCCCTATGAAACTAGCTAATAAACTAATAAAGAAATACAAAAAGAGTCCTGAAATTCGGAGCCTTGTTCACCAAGGAAAAGACTCCTTCCTAAACAAAAACACTAAAAGGGAAAAAGCTGGAAATTCCTAAAAAACAGCTAAACGGGTTCTGGGAGAAATTGCTAAATAAATACCAAATAAAATAGGAAAAATAAGCCCTTTGGCAGATCACTAGTAGACGTCATAGGCTTCAACTTTCATGTTGGGCTTTGGCCCAAATTCTATCTCCAAGTAGCCCAAATTCGTCAATCTTCGTCAGACTAGAAATCTGTCCAAAACCGGGAAATCCTATCTTGATTAGGATTCCTTGCTTGGATGTATTTGGCATCTCCTCTTCATTTCCCGTATCATAAATGGTCAAGCATCCTTCCTTGGATCAGGCTCAGGAGGTGGCCTTATCCTAGCTCCTAGTATTGGCTCCCTCGGATCAGCATCCGAGCTCCACTCCTTGATGCTTAGGCCAAGCATCACTAGGACTTGTTCTAGCCCTATCTCCTTCAATACACCTCCAAATTCAGCTCCGTTTGTTGGAGGGTGCTCCTGAGACTTCAAGATATCCAGGGATGCTGGAATCTCCCAAAAGGCACGGCCCAATTGTTGGCTGGGCCAAAAGCACGCTTCTGTGGTGCCCGACGCTTGGTCCTCGTGCTCGGCTCAAAACTTGGCCTTCTTTAAATCTGTCCGGGCCTTTTGACTTCTGTCTCAGCCACTCTTTTAGGAATTCTCTCAGGAGGTCTTCAAGGGCTGGTGCAGCTCCAGGGATCGTGGCTTCGATCCTGGAGCTCAGTTTTGGCACTTGGCCCGGTCCGGGGCTCGTACTGGGGCCTGTCTTCGGGTGCCAGCCTCTTCTAGACAGGCCTTCTTTATTTTTCTTCGGCCACATCTTCTGGAATGTCCCCAGGGGGTCTTTAGGTGCTCGTGTCAGTCCAGGGCTCGTGGCATTTGGTCCGGGGCCTAGTTCAGGCTCTTGGCTCGGGGCTGCACTTGGCCCTAGGCTTAGTTCGGGGCCTGGACTTGGGGATTTGTCTCTCCAAGGCTCCGGGAGTGGTGCTGGCGTAGGCCTAGTGATGGTGTAGTCTCGGCCCGGTATTAGTGTTGGGGCCGGGTCGGCATCAGTCGGGTCGGGTCGGGTGGCCCGGATCACTCCACAAGTCCCTTAGTAGACTCTCGAAAATATTTCCCTTGCAGAACCTGGACCCAAAGCAGCTCAGGTTTCTGAAAGAACAAAAAAGCCAATTTGGTCATATAAGCAAGATTGAGGAACTTAGCTGGTCGTATACCAAGTCCTCCTTTATCCTTAGAAGAGCAAATCTTTTTTCCAATTAATCAATTGAACTTTTTGTGCCTCAGAAGACGAACCCCAAACAAAGTTCCTTATTCTTTTATCGATCTCCTTCCAGGTCGGGATGCAGAAAGTCTGCATAGCATAAGTTGGGATTGTCTATAGAATGATTGAGCAAGAATCACTCTTCCCGCGAGGCTGAGGTATTTGTATTTCCAACCTGTAAGTTTAGAGTCCATCTGAGAAAGAATATTTTGGTAAGTCCTCGAGGTTATCCGATTGTGAAGGACTGGAACACCAAGGTATTTACCCAAATCTTGGGTAAGAGGGATACCCACAGTAGCAGAAATTGCAGCTGCAACTCGTCTATCAGTATTCTTTGAACAAAAAATGATAGACTTCTCTTTGCTGACCTCCTTCCCAGAGGCGTGAAAATTTATCAAGGTATTCCATGGCAATACTTGCTTGATCAGTAGTGGCTTCAGAGAGCAATATGAGATCATCTGCAAAGAAGAGGTGAGATTACAAGGGTCCTCCTCTAGACAAAGAGATCGATTTCCAACGACCATTGTTAACTGTATCTGTAATAAGATGACTTAGTCGCTCAATGCATAAACAGAAGAGAAAGGGTGAGAGTGTGGGAACCCCCGCCGAATACCTCGTTGTGGGATAAACTGCTATGTTAAACCACCATTCCATAACACCCTGAACTTAGTTGAGACATGCAAGCCATGATTAAGCTAACAGTCGACTCCGCCAACCCAACAAGAGCGAGGGTGTCTTGAAGAAAGCTCCACCTAATACAGTTGTAAGCTTTCTTAAGGTCAATTTTCATTACCATTCTCCTCGCCCTTCCCTTTTCATGCACCCTCGAGTGAACTACCTTTTGGAGGATGATAATATTGTCAGAAATTTGGAGACCTAGAACAAAATTGGCTTGAGTTGAGTTAACAAGAGAAGTCATGAGAGGTCGAAAGCTCTGTGCAAGACACTTGGTGATAACTTTGTGAGTAATTTGGCAACTTCGGAATCAAAACCAGAATCGTTTCATTGACACGCGCCACATTGGTGGGGTCCTTAAACCAGCTCTAAATAAATTCAGTCAAGCAGTCTCCTACCAAACTCAGTTAGTGGAGGTCTATTTTATAAATCATAGAGCTCAAGAGGACAATCAAAAGGATTGTTCGGCAATCAACTAGATAATAAGGCGCTAGGCATAATCGCAACCCAATCTAAAGGAAGTCTATTATCTCTAACTGTCCTGGCAATGCTATCGGCAGGTTGAACAAGGTCTCTTCGTTTGTGATATAGGTGAATGTTTTCGTCCCCCTCCATTAAGGTGACGATCAAGGCTAATTTTGAAGCACATTCCCAAGGCCATAAGCAAGGCTAGCTATTCAAGCCCACTTGAATGCCAGGCAATCCAACAAGATATCATAGGTTTTTCCTTCTTTGCTTAGCCAACTGAACTGCTGTTAAAACTGCCAAAACTTTTGCATTCACAGGCGCTCTACAAAATATAGTCTCTACTCTCCCTTTAACAACTTGACCATTATTGTTGTAAACCACTACAACAAACCCCGCTTTTTGGCGATGAGAATCGAAAGATCCATCACACACAATCATCCTGTTCGTACTAATCGATGATAGGTCATACCAGATGGGAGTCATCATCCAAAGCTCATAACCATAATCCATATTCAGTCGCTGCCCTCCTTTGAATCAAAGAAGGATGAGTTTGAACATCATTAAAGACATGGTCACATATGCATTTCCACATCATTGATGACACTCGATTTGACGTGATTATCAGCCTCATTTAAGTAACATTTCTTGGCTTAAGACATGGTTTTTAGGGTAGAATAGTGAATATTCGCTCATCTGCTCTATCTCGTGCCATTGGTGTTACTTTCGCTCGTTTTGGGTCTATTTGATGGTTTTCTAGTGTTTTCATGATAGCACAGGTTTTTGCTGTCAAATAAAGTAGCCAAGGACGTGTCTAAGGCATTGGAACCTCGAGGAACCGCACTAGAATCGATCCAAGGAGTCAATCAAGTCAACACAAATCCTGCCCCGTTTTACACATAAGTTTACGGTGAAAAGACCTGAGGTTTTCGCCGAAAACTCCAGAAGAAATCAGCAGAGCAATGCAAGAATAAGTTTTCGGCGAGAAGTCAAGTTTTTGCCGAAAACTCTAAACAACTAGCTCACAGGAGAATCAGTCGACGGAAGCCAGCATTTTACATAGAAGTTTTCGGTGAAAACTCCTGATGTTTTTGCCGAAAAATCCAGGCCAAATCCGGCGCTGATAGGTTAAGTATAAATACTTAACCGGTGGCTAAAAACAGGATATATTTTTTCATAATAGAACTTACACAAGTTCCAGACCAAAGAAGGTCGAGAGAGAGTTTAGAGAGTTCGAAGAATCGTGGAGAGATCGTGACGCCATCCTTTAATCTTGGAGAGCTCGGAGCTTAAAGTTGAAGATCCAGGAGATCGAAGCTTCGCCGGAGTCGTCAGAATTAGGTTTTTCAGTTCTTATCTGTTCTTCCTTTGTATGATGATTTCCTTTGTTGCCTTTGATTCTTCTATAATCGTTATGAGTAGCTGAACTTGTAGAGCTTAGATTAGATGAACCCTAAGTGACCTAGGGCTTTAAAGCGGTCACGGATCGCCGGTGATTAGATTCAAAGTTCAATCAGTTTCTCTTTGCATGGTTGTTTTGTTCGTTATTGTTTATGTTTCTCTTCTGGTTGGTCACCTAGATTAGGTTTTTGCAAGCTAGGGTTAGTCGCCAGACAGCTTCCCTGCTTTGGCGCATAAACTTGTCTTCCTTGATCACCTAGTTTAGATTCTTTTTAAGCTGAGGATAGAAGCGAACACTCGCCTCTCTTTAAAACATCAATTCAACCAATTAACCTATTCATTGGAGTGTGCCTTTCGTAGGAACCAGTTAGGGTTAATTCGCTTCAAGAGTAACTCATTAATCATTAGTAATTGCATCAGTTAGTTTTGTCGTCGCAAGATGCGACCGTACTCGGGCGGCTCATTAATCTTGGTAGTTAGAACGGATAAAGCAAATGTTCGCCGGTCTTAAACCTAAGGGTAAGGAGTTATGGTGGTGTATAGAAATTTATTGAATGAGAATTGAAAACCGCTGGTCTTGTGATTGCTGTTGCCTTGGTAATCTAAGGGGGATTCGAAATCTAAGCTTGTCTGTCGTCTGTCTAAACCAATCAATCATTTCGTCTTTTAATTTCATTTTAATTTTCCTGCATCTTAGTCTAGAAGTCGTGGAACTCACACCACGCACAACGTGTTTAAACCTGAGTAAATTGTCAGCTTCTTTGAGTAGTCAATTGGAAGAAACCCTGTTGAATACGATCTGCTTAGCTTTTAGCTTGGTAGTATTTCATCACTGTTCTGCAGCACATCAATCATCCACATTAAAAAACACACATCACACACTAACTCCTTTGATTGCTCTCTTTGTGGCATAAACCATCATTTAATTGAAAAATCACCAGCATATAAAGCGCTAGAAGGAAAAGCTACAGTCCACATACCGTTTGATTGCTGGTAGCCAAAGAACAGGTGGTACATCGTTTCATCCGTTGTATCACAACATGGACAGAATAAATTTGGGGAGCAACTTCTTCGTGTGAGGTTTTCCTTAGTAGCCACTGTGTTGTTGCATACTCGTCATAAGAAGAAATTAACCTTGGATGGGAGTTCAATACTCTAAAACCATTTCCATTTCCTCTTAGATTGGCTCGTGATGTTGTCCCTTCCGAGTCCTCTATCCGAGCTAAGCATCTTGTAGCAAGAACCCACAGAGAATCTCCAGAATCTCATCGTATTGCCAAATTCATCTATCTTCGTAGGAAGGAGGACCAATAGGAATTCCCATAATCTTCCATACAACCTCCTCCGAGAAGATTTCCCTAAGCTTTCTGATAACACTCGATTTGACGTGATTATCAGCCTCATTTAAGCAACATTCCTTGCTTGAAACGTGGTTTTAGGGGTAGAATAGCGAATATTCACTCAACTGCCCTATTTCCTAGCAATTTGGTTACTTTGGCCCTTTTGGGTCTATTTGATGGTTTTCTAGTGTTTTGTGATAGCACAGGTTTTTGCCATCATTTACGTAGCCATAGACGTGTTCAAGACCTCAAGGAGTGAACTAGAATCGAACCAGAAAGCAAACCAGAGTCAGAACCAAAATTCCAACTGCCCAGCACAATGTTTTCACCGAAAAAACTGCAAACTTTTTGGCGAAAATACCTTCAGAAACCCACAGTTGATCGTGAAGAAGTTTTCGGCGAAAAGTCAAAGTCTTCGCCGAAAACTATTGAAGAAATACACACAGGAGGATTCAAAAGAAGTTTTCGGCGAAAACTTCTTAAGTTAAGAAGTTTTCACCAAAAACAATTTCCTTTTCCGCGGCAGAATTGGCAAACCCTAACCAATCCTATTTAAAGAGCTGCAGCGGCACAGGGAACATCATTCATTCAACAAAAATCACACAATCAATTAGACTTTTGAGAGTCAGCCGACTCTAGGGTCGATAGATAGAGTTTAGAGAGTTCAAAGATCCGTGGAGAGATCGTGACGCCATCCTTCCACCTCGGAGAGCTCGGAGCTTAAAGTTGAAGATCCAGGAGATTGAAGCTTCGCCGGAGTCGTCAGAATTAGGTTTTTCAGTTCTTATTTGTTCGTCCTCTGTATGATGATTTCCTTTGGTGCCTTTGATTCTTCTATTATCGTTATGAGTAGCTAAACTTGTAGAACTTAGATTAGATGAACCTAAGTGACCTAGGGCTTTAAAGCGGTCACAGATTGGCGGTGATTAGATTCGAAATTCAATCAGTTTCTCTTTGCATGGTTGTTTTGTTCTTCATTGTTTATGTTTCTCTTCTGGTTGGTCGCCTAGATTAGGTTTATGCAAGCTAGGGTTAGTCGCCAGACAGCTTCCCTTCTTTGGCGCATAAACTTGTCTTTCTTGATCACCTAGTTTAGATTCTTGTTAAGCTGAGGATAGTAGCGAACGTTCTCTTTACTTTAGAACATCAATTCAACCAATTAACCTATTCATTGGAGTGTGCCTTTCGTAGGAACCAGTTAGGGTTAATCCGCTTCAAGAGTAACTCATTAATCACTAGTAATTGCACCAGTTAGTTTTGTCATCGCAAGAAGCGGCCGTACTCGGGCGACTAATTAATCTTGGTAGTTAGATTGGATAGAGCGAACGTTCACCAGTCTTAAACCTAAGGGTAAGGAGTTATGGTGGTGTATAGAAATTGATTGAATTAGAATTGAAAACCGTTGGTCTTGTGATTGCCAATGCTCTGGTGATCTAAGGGGGATTCGAAATCTAGCTCGTCTATCTTCCTGTTAGTCAACCTTTTTAATCTTTCTGTCTTTTATTTTCCTTTGTTTTTTAGATTAGAAGTCGTGGAACTCACACCACACACAACGTGTTTAAACTTGAGTAATTTGCCAACATATTTGAGTAGACAAGAAGAAGAGACCTCGAGTAGAATACGATCTAGTCTACCTTGGTAGATTAGTTATTTGATACCGCTAAAACTGCAGCATCAAATTGGCGCCGTTGCCGGGGACTCTTCTAATTATTTGAAAGAAGAGTTGGCATTTTATTCTTCTACCTTTCCGCCTTACCATTTTGTTTTCCTTCATATTTCCATGATTTACCTGGGTAGTGCTTTTGAGTTTTGATTATGCAGGATTACAGGTGGGATGACCAGTACCAAGGGTGGTACATCAATGAAGCACCATATATTGAAGACTCCCAAGATATGGATTTACACACTTATGAATATCAACAATGGATGGCAAGCACCCAATCCGCCTTGGACAAACTCCTGTCAATGCGACAAGCTACTGATGCAAGGAACGCCGAGCTCAAGCGACTAGTGCAATTGATGGGAGAAGATGCTCAAGAGCGTTTCGAAGAAGAGCCAGAAGCTACACACCACCAGCAAATTCACCAAGAGATGTATATACCGGCTCATCAGCATCGACAACAGACGGCAAGAGTAGAATCCGCTTTGGATGATCTCATTTCGAAGCTACAAGCTCGTAACGCGGTGGATGTCGAGCTCGAGCAACCAAATCCACTAATGGAAGAAGATGCTCAAGAGCCGTACGAAGATGACCATGACAATCTCATCCATGACTATTGCGAGCTAGAAGCATCTGATGAAGAATTCCTAGCAGAGGTGGTTGATGAAGACATAGAGCCAATCCATCCTGAAGTTGAATCCGAAGAAGATCGCATAGAGATTGAGGAGATATCCTCACCTACCTTTCCGCCGAGCCAACCTGTAGATCAAGCCAGAAACGAGCACGTGGAAAGCAACAAGGTCATGGATTTAGAAGTGTACATACTCAATCCTGAGAGACCTCTGGATGATCATCAAGTGGAGAAGATGGAGCTCATTGACCATGCCATGTCGTACTACCTCTTTCCTCCTCTATTAGGAGAATTCGAGAAGAACTGGTAATCCAACCAGAAACGCGATCTACTAGAGCACTACCGGCTGCATCACCATTCTGGAGTGCTATCTGGCACTCAACCATTGGCCTTGAAGAAGATGATTGACTTCAAGGAGCTTCTGAGTTGGGGTCCCTAACAGGTACCGTCCGGCTCCAGGACGTTAAAAGAGAACGCTTCGTGGGAGGCAACCCACGGCTGGAGTTAGTTTTGAATTTTTGAGTCCGTCTTTTCGTCGTTTGAGTCAGTTTCGGGGATCCAAAGTGTCAGTTTAATTTCCTTTCATTTTGATTTGTTTACTGTTAGGTTTTTGAAAAATGAAAAAAAATTAAAACAAGTATTCGGCGAGAACCTAAAAGTTCTCGCCGAAAACTATTCTCATTTTTGTGGCAGTGACCATCTGTTTATTTTTTGTGTGTTTTCCGAAGAAGCTTTCGGCGAAAACTTGTGTCTGTTTTTAAAATCAGTTTCTCTTTCTCGGTCCGATTCCAACGCATACTTGATCACCGAAATCGGAGCTTTGTAGCTCCGGTTATCCCTGAAACAAGCTTTTCACGTTTTCGGCCAACTTCGTCGCTTTCCGTCCATTTTCTTGAGTCGTGTCTTAAAGGTTAGTTGTTGGGTTTTAATTTCGAATCTTTTGACATGTTGATTGTTGAATTCCGATGAGTTTAATTCCGGTCTACCTCGTTTTGCGTGCCTGCTGTTTCGGTGTGATTTTTTCTGAACTGATTAAGCTTATACGATCTAGACTTCTCTAGGAGTGTTATGCTGTTTAAAAAAAATTATTTTTCAAAATTTAAAAATTTCCCCTAAACCTTCTTCGTTTCGACTTTTATTCTATGTGGATCCGGGACACTTGTCCTGGTTTCCTTTTTATCCTTTTATTGTTTTTGTTTTGTAGGATCTTGAGTAGTTACTCAGCTCCGCTCCGTGCTATCCGTGTTCATCCCCTACACCGACCATCACGTTCCAGGTTCTTCGTATCTCTCTACTCTAGTTTAGTCCTGTGACGACACATAACGGTTTAAGTGTGGGGTAGGATGCTAGGATTACGCATGATCTTGCTTGATTTTCTGTGATTTCATGGTTGGTGAACCGCCCGGTCGTTGTTCGGACGGGTTCAGCCAAATAAAAACTAGTAATGCTAAGAAAAAGCGTATAGCAGATCGTATTCCAAGGGCTTTCTATGATTGGTTACTTCAGAACTAGCAAAATACTCGAAGGGAAACACGTTGTGCGTGGTGTGAGTTCCACGACTTCTATTTCTAAGAAATGCAGAAAAATTAAAAAAAATTAAACTAAAGCAGATTGGGAATTAGGGTTTGAAAACAAGAATGACAGACGAACTTAGACTTTGAATTCCCCTTCGTTCCCCAAAGCATTGGCAATCAACAGATCAGCGGATTTCGATTCTCATTCAATCAATTACTAAGACACCACCATAACTCCTTACCCTTAGGTTTAAGACCGGCGAACGTTCGCTCTATCCGTTCTAACTACGAAGATTAACTAGCCGCCCGGGTACGGTCGCCTCTCGCAACGACTTAATTAATTGGTGTAATTACTAATGATTAATGAGTTACTCTTGCAGTGAATTAACCCTAACCGGTTCCTACGAAAGGCACACTCCAATTATAAGGTTAATTGTTTAATTCGATGTTCTAAAGTAAGGCGAGCGTTCGCTTCTATCCTTAGCTTAACCAGAATCTAATCTAGGTGATCAATCCAGACAAGAAACATGAACAATGAAGAACGAATCAAACATGAAAAAGAACTGATTGAATTTTGAATCTAATCACCGCCGATCCGTGACCGCTTTAAAGCCCTGGGTCACTTAGGGTTCATCTAGTCTAAGCTCTAACGAGTTTAGCTACTCATGATTATTACAAAAGAAACAAAGACAAAGAAAGAGTTCGTCATTCAAAGGAAGAACAGAAAAGGATCTGAAAAACCTAATTTAGACGACTCTGATAGACTTCGATCTTCGGTAGATAACACTCCTAGCTCCGGTTCTCCGAGATGGAAGGGATGGCGTCACGATCTCTATCCGGCTCTTCGAACTCCAACTCTTCGCTCTAGAACTTGAGAGGATTCTGATTCGAAAAGTTGTATTTTGCGAATTATGATTGTATATTTGATTTGGGCCGCCGGGTTAAGTATTTATACTTAACCCTAATCATCCGGATTCTTCTTATTATTTTCGCCGAAATTCTTAAGGAATTTTCGGCGAAAATTCCTTTGTGAATGGGAGTGCTTTCCCTGCCTTGTATTTTTGGTCCGAAGAGCACAATGTTTTCGCCGAAGTCATTCTTCACTTGGCACCCGTTGATTTGCACTATCGTTTTTGCCGAAGACATAAGCTCATTTTCGCCGAAGGTGCAAGTGTGAATGGGCAGATTTTCGGTTTGACTTGATCGGCTCCTTGGATCGATTCCGGTTTGATTCCTCGAGGTTCCAATGCCCTAGACACGTCCATGGCTACTCTATTCGACGGCAAAAACCTGTGCTAACATAAAAACACTAGAAAACCATCAAATAGACCCGAAACGGGCCAAGGTAACACAAATGGCACGAGATAAAGCAATTGATTGAATATTCGTTATTCTACCCTAAAAACCATGTCTTAAGCAAAGAAATGTCGCTTAAATGAGGCTGATAATCACGTCAAATCGAGTGTCATCAAATACCCCACACTTAAGCTTTTGCTTGTCCTCGAGCAAACTGAATAGAAATGCTCATGTTCATAAATGATAAGATCTATTAAATTGAAGCTCAATCAGACACAATGAATTATTAGACAGATCGATCCTAGAACAAGAAACCTAACATGCATACAGACCAGCCAAATTACCTGGTCTCACTAATAAACTGCACACGACAAGTAATTAGCAACCAATTATGCACGAATTTGACCTGACCGACCAGACTCCTTACACAGGATATATATAGTACAATGGGAACTCTCACTCTCTGTGTTTAAGGACGTGTTTCTGCTCTCGATCATTTTCTGTTACCGAATTCTGTCATAAGTTTGCATTTCGACCACATCTCCACCACTGTGACAACACGAGTATCTAGTCAAGAAGGACTTCCCTGCTAGGACCGTAATGAATACTACACTACTCGGGTTTATAATGAGATGGATGATGGGAATGAATGATGATGGCTTTGTGTGGTGTAGCTTTCGACTAACTTCCCTCGAATCTAATATATGGCTTCCTACCGT
The DNA here is from genome assembly GCA_034768395.1 of Linum lewisii. Classification (NCBI taxonomy): domain Eukaryota; kingdom Viridiplantae; phylum Streptophyta; class Magnoliopsida; order Malpighiales; family Linaceae; genus Linum; species Linum lewisii. Next base: position 20,929,334 of record CM068300.1, read on the forward strand.
CTAACCAAACACGGGTGGAATGATGAACGCTCGTCCTATGATACCCTCAAGCAACCTAGCACTTATTCTTTTTCTTTTCATGTTTTTTTTTTCTTTTGAACTTTTTCTTTTGACTTCGTTCTTCCATTTGTAGGGAGAAGAACGTTTTATTGAACAACACTTTGAAACTTTTCTTATTTTTTTTTTCTGAATTTTCTGCTTCTCCTTTTTTTTTTTTTGAAGCTTGCTTCTTTTCTTACTTTACTTTTTTGATTTTTTCTTTTGTGCCGATTTTTCTTTTAGTTGCTAGAGGGGTTTACACGTCTGGACATATTAGCTAAGACCACCTGTTTAATGGCTATAGGCAGGTTACCACAAACCGACTTCCGGTAGGTCAATTTAGAACTACAACCACAGGGGATCAATGGGGAATGAAAGAAATGGGAATTGGCTGTAATGTATTATCGAACCGAAAGAACAGGCCAAGCTCAAGGGTCTAAACCTAGTGGATTTATCGTTTGGTAGGCTATCTGGCTTAGTAGCTGAATCTAGGTGCCCCTATCCTTCTAGAACTCGTGTCATCGTGTGGTCTCGAGTAGGTCTCATGCAAATTCTAACTCATTCAAGTAAACAGAAAACCACTCAGAAAGAATTAAAATTGCAAGTTACGTGCAATGGATCAAAAGCTCACAGTTGGTTTGCTAGTCGGATTCGGTCATTTTCATGCAATCAAGGCTACAAACTACAAGTGTGATTTTAAAATTCTGTTCTGACCAGGCAATTTAGCATCAAAGTATACAAGTTGGTTCTCAAGTTCTAGGTTAAGCAGTTCAAGCATCATTATGAAGGGTTGAACAACAACTTAACATCAAAAATCAAGAACTGAGCCATTCTGATGCTAGAGAGACTGGAATGGAATCACGAGGCACACATAAAACATAATCAAGGGCAATCAATTTCATGCAAGGTTCTCTAGCATCCTACCCCACACTTAAATCAGACTGTGTCCTCACAGTGAAGGGACTAGAGTTCAGAGTGAAGTAGAAGAACCTGGATCGAGATGATTGGCGTAGTGGATGAGCACGGATCCTTGGAACGGAGGGAATCTACCCAAGCGAAGCAAAGGGAATCTCCCTACTGCCTACAAAACAAAAAAAAAATGAAACATAAAAAGGAAACCGGGACAAGTGTCCCGGATCCACACAGAAAAAAGTTGGATCGAGATCCGAAAATAATAAATAAAAAGAAGACACCAGAAAAGGAATACAACCCGATCACTGCTGGTCCGGTGAGCCGGGAGGTGGAAAGTGGAGAAATTCGCCGAGCTGGCGTTGCCACGCCATCTGTGCCTCATATCGCCGGTCGGCGCGGCGCATATGTTGCTGCATAATAGTCCACCGCGCCTCTTGAGTGGCGTTGTCGGTGATGCGCCACTCCTGAAGTCGCTCGTACAACTCACCAACGTCCGCAGGGTGGTGTCGGGGCTGATGAGTAGGTGCCTGGTATGGATCGGGAATGTGCGGCGGCGACTGGTGAGCATACCCTGCCTGATGATGCGGCGAGGGTATATATTCATGAAACTCAGGCGGCGGCTGCTGCTCCTCAGCATCATCTTCCTCCTCCGACTCGACCACAGGCTGGAGTGGAGGATCAGCTGCTACATGGGGACTGAGGTCGAGTTCTAAGTCATACTCAACCGCCAAGTCTCCTCCAACGGTCCTAACTGGATGTCGTGGAATGTGCGGGCCATATTCATGGCTGATACCGAAGGAGAGGATGAGCTGTCCTATGAAGTTGCCCCCCAAGAGTTTGCGGGGTGGCGTCTTCCTCTTGGTCTTCTGGCGGAAGATGCGAGCCAGTACCCAACCGGGGTGGAGAGGGTAGCTCTCTCGGATGGCTCGGAGAAGCATGAGCTCCTCCTTAAGGATATGGTGGCGATCCTTGTCTCGAACATATAAAAGCGACCTCCGCCAAACCATATGAATAAACTTATAGAGCGGGTGAGAGAGAGACTTAACTGAGTTGCTCACCCCCAGGCGATCGCCAGGTACGCCTGTCATGTGGCTCCAAATCGCGTTGTACTCCTCGTCGTCATCATCTTCTCCCCAACCGAGGTGATGATCGTGATAGTGCTCGTAGGGGATGCCGAGATGAGCGGCAAACTCATCGTAGGTGAGCTGTCGGTACACCCCACCAAGATAGAAGGTGACCACCTTCTGGCGTTGCTTCCTCTTGTGCTCATCCAGATCAAAGGTTGCCCAGAACTCCTGAAGGGCAATGTCTGGGAACTCGGCGGTGATGGTGGTCAGCTCGAGGAGGCCAGCCGGTGCTAAGGCGTCATGCACGTTCCGGTGGTAGTCCTCATCATGATCGAAGAGGGAATCCATGGACAGAGGGCGCACGTCAGCTCCCCGAACGTGCTCGAGCTTCTGGAAGCACCCGAAGTAGAAGTCAGGTAGACGGGCGATAGTGTGATGGTATCCAGCCCGGCGAGGGAGTGCGGGTGGTGGACCCAGAACAGCAGGTGTGACGGGAGCGGCAGCTCTTGAGCTCGAGGCGTCATCAAGTCGCGCCTTAGTCCTGCGCTCATAAGTGGTGTTCCTAAAACCAGAATGAAACCAGATTAGTCAACCAAAACCTTACCCCACACTTAGTAGAAAAACTCAATTTCACAAAGAAATGAGGGAAACCAAGTGGGGTAAGCAAAGCGGAGTAATCGGTAATTATAGACAGTAAAATACAGACTTAGGAACAACCAGAATCGGATAAGCACAATCAGAGTTCAAAAAAAAGTCAAACTGACATTTAGAAAGTCAACATTTAAGCATATTGAACCCTAATCATGGCAAGACTATCATAACTTGGAGAATGACGGTAAAATATGATCTCAAATGGCAAGCATGATAATATGAACGAGAATGAACACTTATGGCAGCCAAACGATCAAATACAGTTCATGGTCAAACCGACATTTCTCACAAAAGTCAACATCACAAAGAATCAATCCTATGCTTAGCAACATATGACCAAATGATATGGAAATTAAGCACGGAACTCCCTAAGCATGCTAGAACAGTTCTACAAGTTCAGCTAACCTAGTTCACACGAAAACAGCCGGCACGCAAAACGAGGCAAACCGAAAAGTCAACCCCGACGAAATTCAGCAATCCATATGTCGAAAGATTCGTATTGAAAATCTCTACAACTTACCTTGAAGTCATGATTGCTAAAAATGAACGGGTTGAGAGGAATCGGTGAAAAACTAGAAAACTAGGGTTTCGGTGAACTGGAGCTGCAAAGCTCCGATTTGGTTGTTCTAGGGCTCGTTGTGATCGGAAAAAGGAGGGGAAGGGAGCGACGGCGGTCGGCGACAGCGGTGGCGGCGGAAAACGGCGGCGACGGTCGGATTTAAAGAGGTGGGTGGCGGCGATTTTTAAAACGGATAGGGGAGGGAGTTTTCGGGTTGCTGAACGAAAATGAAAGAAGATGAGAGAGGAAGTGGACCGGATTTTTAAAGGAAATTTTGGGTGAGTTTCAAAATTATTTTTGGCGAAATTAAAAAGGGTGGTTTCGCCGAAAATTTCAGTTCAAATGCACTGCCGGATTTTCAAAGGTAGTTTCGCCGAAAATAACAGTATGGTTTCGCCGAAAATTTCAGTTAAAATGGCTGATGGTCTTCGAAAATAGTTTCGCCGAAAACAGAAATCTTTTCGAACCGAAAATGATAAATAGGTAGAATCAGGTTCGAAAATCGAAAATCGGTTTCGCCGAAAATAAGGGTGGTTTCGCCGAAAATTTTGAACTGTTCGGGATTAAAATATTTTCGCAAATCCGGCCAACTTCAGAAAATCACAGTTAAATCCACAAAAATCGGAACGACCTCAATCAACTTGCTACTGACTCTATGACATGCAGACTCTACACGAAAAATAATAAATCAAACAAACTGACACTTTTGGCTCCCCCGAACCGACTCTAAATACCAAGTTCAACAAAAATTAAAATAGACTCCAGCCGTGGGTTGCCTCCCACGAAGCGCTCTTTTATTAACGTCCTTGAGCTGGACGATACCTGGACGGTATTAGGAGACATCCCAACTTAGATTCTCCTTAACGCTCGCGTCGGAGTTCATGAAGTACAGCTTTGGGACTTCTCCGGTAAGCGTGAATCTCTTCCCGTTCGCATGTAGTAGCTTGGTACGTCCGTCGGGAAGGTGATCAACGAACTTGAACGGTCCGAACAGCTCTCTGGAGAGATCATCCTTCTTGAGTGTGACGATGGAAGGAATGAGGACTGTCGGCTTCTTCTTTTCTTTAATCTTCGGCTTGTTATCACCAGGATCGGTGATCGTTAATACTTCCTTAGGAGATGCTTTAGGCTTCTCCTTCCATACTTGTTCCGGTGCCGGTTTCTCAGAACTAATAGGTGGTGCAGCTGGCTCGGTGGAAGACGGCGGAATTTTTGGTCTCCAGACCATTTGGGTCTTCGTCTTCTTGTTCTTTCCTCGAGGTTTGCTCGGTGGTTTAGAAGAGGCTTGCAGTTCCTTCTTCTTATTGGGCAGCTTCTGAACCGAAGTTTCTGGCTTCTTCTTAATGACCTGTTTAATATCTGCAGCAACAACTGTCTAGGGACACTGGAAGAAGTATTAGTAACGGAGTTGACCGGAGTCAACCCCAAAGTTTCAACAGCTAGGCAGTGAGATTCTTCATTCCTAGACTCATATTTCATGCCATCTTTAAGACGGAACGTCTTCGTTTCTTTACCGACCCTAAGAGTTAATGAACCATTTGGAACGTTAATATTCATTCCAGTAGTAGCCATGAAAGGTCGACCTATGAGAATAGTAGCATCATCTGTACTAGTATCCATAATCACATAGTCAGCTAAGAACGTGAACGGACCACATTTAGTAACAACGTCTTTAATCTCTCCCTTAGGGGTTTTAAGTGATCTATCAGCAAAGACGAGTTGCATACTTGGCGGTTCAAGTTCTTCTAGGTTTAGCTTTTCAAACAGGCTCATAGGCATAACATTAACAGATGCTCCTAGGTCAACTAGGCAACGTTCAATCTCAACATCATTGATGACTAGAGGCAAAGTAAAAGAACCAGGATCAGATAACTTAGCTGGATATGGAGAGACAGGTTTCTTAATACGAATATCAGGATATCCTTCCTTGTTCCCCTTCATGCCAGTCTCGATCCTTGCATTTGGCAGCATTGCTCTAGGAAAAGGAGGCTTCACGACGTACGGTGCAAGAGGAGGATCCTCCTTAGGTGCCGGTTCCTGTTCTTCTTCCTCTTCTTCCGGAGTTTCAGCGATCCTGCGTAAGACAGAACAAGCATCAGCAATTAAGTTTGGAAGTTTTTGAGCGGTTACCATCTTGGCTTGCTCCTTCCTCGGATTTGGCTCTGTCTGGCTTGGAAGCTGGCCAAATGGTCGACCAGATGTTAGCATGCTACATATATGGTTCACGGCTTGCTCAATTCTTTGACCGGATGCGATCTGTTCTTGATTGATGAGAGCTTGAGCCTTGAACTGACTGTCATGATCATCGAGTCTGGTGATGATCAGGTCGAACTTCTTGTCTACCTCGTTATCCCTTGTGTTCCCTGATGTAGATCCCTGAGGTTGTCTGGACTGACGGTAGTCGGGGTAGCCCTGTTGACTGTTGGTGAAGCCCTCAGAAATGAAGTTCACCTCTTCTACCGAGCAAGCATTGATTTTCTTCAATCGCTTCTGGACTTCTGCTTCAATAAGCTCTTCTATTCTCCAATGTCTCTTAGCTCCTCCGGTCTCCTTGAGCTTTGAGATGCTGTTCCTATAGGCACTGGTTCTGGAAGGAGGGGAGTATTCCTCTATGAATCCTTGAGCGAGATCCTCCCAGTTGGTGTAGAGACCGGGTGGCCTGCTAATGAACCATCTCTTTGCGGCGCCTCGGAGTGAGAATGGCAGGCTCGAAAGCAGAAGGTATCCTTATCGAGGCTCCCACTCTTAAAGGTTTCGCAAAAAGCAAGGAAATCCGCCAAGTGTGTGCATGGATTATCATGAGGATTTCCTTCAAACTGTAGACCCCTCGAGATCATTTCCGAGTAGGCGGCCTTGATCTCATAGGCAGGACCGTCTTCATTGCGCGGCACAAAGATGGGAGACCGAACACTAGCAGCCATCGTGGTAGGGAAAGGTGGAGCGGAAGTGATTTACTTCTGAATTTTCTTATCCTCCAAAAGACAAAAATAAACACAACCGGTGTAGGATCGAAGTGGGTGGAAAGATGAAAGATGGAAAGTAGAGGAATAAATTGCCAGTTCTTCATTCAACAATCAAAAGAATTCCCCGACAACGACGCCAATTTGGTGAACCGCCCGGTCGTTGTTCGGACGGGTTCAGCCAAATAAAAACTACTAATGCTAAGAAAAAGCGTATAACAGATCGTATTCCAAGGGCTTTCTATGATTGGTTACTTCAGAACTAGCAAAATACTCGAAGGGAAACACGTTGTGCGTAGTGTGAGTTCCACGACTTCTATTTCTAAGAAATGCAGAAAAATTAAAACAAATTAAACTAAAGCAGATTGGGAATTAGGGTTTGAAAACAAGAATGACAGACGAACTTAGACTTTGAATCCCCCTTCGTTCCCCAAAGCATTGGCAATCAACAGATCAGCGGATTTCGATTCTCATTCAATCAATTACTAAGACACCACCATAACTCCTTACCCTTAGGTTTAAGACCGGCGAACGTTCGCTCTATCCGTTCTAACTACCAAGATTAACTAGCCGCCCAGGTACGGTCGCCTCTCGCAACGACTTAATTAATTGGTGTAATTACTAATGATTAATGAGTTACTCTTGCAGTGAATTAACCCTAACCGGTTCCTACGAAAGGCACACTCCAATTATAAGGTTAATTGTTTAATTCGATGTTCTAAAGTAAGGCGAGCGTTCGCTTCTATCCTTAGCTTAACCAGAATCTAATCTAGGTGATCAATCCAGACAAGAGACATGAACAATGAAGAACGAATCAAACATGAAAAAGAACTGATTGAATTTCGAATCTAATCACCGCCGATCCGTGACCGCTTTAAATCCCTGGGTCACTTAGGGTTCATCTAGTCTAAGCTCTAACGAGTTTAGCTACTCATGATTATTACAAAAGAAACAAAGACAAAGAAAGAGTTCGTCATTCAAAGGAAGAACAGAAAAGGATCTGAAAAACCTAATTTAGACGACTCTGACAGACTTCGATCTTCGGTAGATAACACTCCTAACTCCGGTTCTCCGATATGGAAGGGATGGCGTCACGATCTCTATCCGGCTCTTCGAACTCCAACTCTTCACTCCAGAACTTGAGAGGATTCTGATTCAAAAAGTTGTGTTTTGCGAATTATGATTATATATTTGATTTGGGCCACCGGGTTAAGTATTTATACTTAACCCTAATCAGCCGGATTCTTCTTATTATTTTCGCCGAAATTCTTAAGGAATTTTCGGCGAAAATTCCTTTGTGAATGGGAGTGCTTTCTCTGCCTTGTATTTTCAGTCCGAAGAGCACAATGTTTTCGCCGAAGTCATTCTTCACTTGGCACCCGTTGATTTGCACTATCGTTTTCGCCGAAGACATAAGCTCATTTTCGCCGAAGGTGCAAGTGTGAATGGGCAGATTTTCGGTTTGACTTGATCGGCTCCTTGGATCGATTCCGGTTTGATTCCTCGAGGTTCCAATGCCTTAGACACGTCCATGGCTACTCTATTCGACGGCAAAAACCTGTGCTAACATAAAAACACTAGAAAACCATCAAATAGACCCAAAACGGGCCAAGGTAACACAAATGGCACGAGATAGCGCAATTGATTGAATATTCGTTATTCTACCCTAAAAACCATGTCTTAAGCGAAGAAATGTCGCTTAAATGAGGCTGATAATCACGTCAAATCGAGTGTCATCAATGGTTCAATTTTGAATTTCTCTAGCATATAATTGCTCAATTCTTGACTTTTGATGTCAAATTGACTTCGATTTTGAACAATGACGTCTAGATTGTTCCACTTAGAACCTGTAACCAACGTGTTGGCACTGAAATCAAATGAGTCTAGGTCAGAACATATCATAAATTACTTCTGTAGTTGAAACTTGAATCAATTGACTTGTTAATAACAAAGCTCGATAACACCATTTTAAGATGATAAATGCTAGCTTCTTCCATGTTTTTCACTGCATATTTGATCACCTGTGATTGTGGCTTGAGATTAGACGGAAATCCAATTCAAAATCTAATGTATAAAGTTATAACTAGCTAGGGTCAAGTGGCTAAATGGTTAAATCAAGTAATTAAGTTGTGCAAATCAATGTTAGGTTCTTTAAAGTGCTGAAAATGAAGTTAGGCAAGCCCGACACCTAAGTGAAGTGTTCGGGTTGAGCACTAGCATAGGAACAAATACTGTGAGCTAGGCAGGACCGACACCTAAGCGAAGTGTTTGGTATCGAGCACTAGTATGCAGTAAATCAATGGAGAAAGTTTGAATCTTGAAAGAAATTATTGTTTAAATCGGTCCTAGCTAGAACATGTAACATACAGATCTAGAAACGGATGAAGTCGAGTCGATAGCCACGTCACTTTTCCTACCTCCACGTCCACATCATGGCTAGAGCTTAAAGTCTTTTTTATTAGAATTGGTGTTATCATAGTCGGTTAATTATGATTAATTGTTATGCCAAGAAACGTGCTTTGTTAAAACTACTACTTGAAGTGTGCATAAATTAGTGAGATCGAAAACTTGTTTGGTTGATGTTCTTGCATTTGTAGGTCACTTTTTCTATGTGGAACAGTCTAAACCAAATCGTTAGAATTGAATGTCAGTTTAATTTCGTGTCATTTGTGAATTTGAGTGTGTTCTACTTCAGTTTGCTTGAGGACAAGCAAAAGCTTAAGTGTGGGGGTATTTGATGACACTCGATTGACGTGATTATCAGCCTCATTTAAGCAACATTTCCTTGCTTGAAACGTGGTTTTAGGGGTAGAATAGCGAATATTCACTCAACTTCCCTATTTCCTACCGATTTGGTTACTTTGGCCCTTTTTGGGTCTATTTGATGGTTTTCTAGTGTTTTTGTGATAGCACAGGTTTTTGCCATGATTTACGTAGACACGGACGTGTTCAAGACCTCAAGGAGTGAACCGGAATCAAACCACAAATCAAACCAGAGTCAGAACTGAAATTCCAACTGCCCAGCATAATGTTTTCGCCGAAAATACTGCAAACTTTTCGGCAAAAATACCTTCAGAAATCCACAGTTGATCGTGAAGAAGTTATCAGTGAAAAGTCAAAGTCTTCGCTGAAAACTATTGAAAAAATACACACAAGAGGATTCAACTGAAGTTTTCGCTGAAAACAATTTCCTTTTCCGCGGCAGAATTGGCAAACCCTAACCAATCGTATTTAAAGAGCTGCAGCGGCACAGGGAACATCATTCATTCAACAAAAATCACACAATCAATTAGACTTTTGAGAGTCAGCCGACTCTAGGGTCGATAGATAGAGTTTAGAGAGTTCAAAGATTCGTGGAGAGATCGAGACGCCATCCTTCCACCTCAGAGAGCTCGAAGCTTAAAGTTGAAGATCCAGGAGATTGAAGCTTCGCCGGAGTCGTCAGAATTAGGTTTTTCAGTTCTTATCTGTTCTTCCTCTGTATCATGATTTCCTTTGTTGCCTTTGATTCTTCTATTATCATTATGAGTAGCTGAATTTGTAGAGCTTAGATTAGATGAACCCTAAGTGACCCAGGGGTTTAAAGCGGTCACGGATTGGCGGTGATTAGATTTGAAATTCAATCAGTTTCTCTTTGCATGGTTGTTTTGTTCTTCATTGTTTATGATTCTCTTCTGGTTGGTCGCCTAGATTAGGTTTATGCAAGCTAGGGTTAGTCGCCAGACAGCTTCCATGCTTTGGCGCATAAACTTGTCTTTCTTGATCACCTAGTTTAGATTCTTGTTAAGCTGAGGATAGTAGCGAACGTTCGCCTTACTTTAGAACATCAATTCAACCAATTAACCTATTCATTGGAATGTGCCTTTCGTAGGAACCAGTTAGGGTTAATCCGCTTCAAGAGTAACTCATTAATCACTAGTAATTGCACCAGTTAGTTTTGTCGTCGCAAGAAGCGACCGTACTCGGGCGACTAATTAATCTTGGTAGTTGGATCGGATAGAGCGAACGTTCGCCAGTCTTAAACCTAAGGGTAAGGATTTATGGTGGTGTATAGAAATTGATTGAATTAGAATTGAAAACCGCTGGTCTTGTGATTGCCAATGCTCTGGTGATCTAAGGGGGATTCGAAATCTAGCTCGTCTATCTTCCTGTTAGTCAACCTTTTTAATCTTTCTGTCTTTTATTTTCCTTTGTTTTTTAGATTAGAAGTCGTGGAACTCACACCACGCACAACGTGTTTAAACTTGAGTAATTTACCAACATATTTGAGTAGACAAGAAGAAGAGACCTCGAGTAGAATACGATCTAGTCTACCTTTATAGTTCAACCTACTGTCGAACAACGGTTTGAAATTAGGTACAACAAATAATGTAAAGGCTGTTCCATTCATTATTGACGGTTGTACAAATGCCAATATGATATAATAACAGTGGTGATTGCATATTAGCGGTTTTAACCTCCAATGTGGTTTTTTTACATAGTGACGATTTTAAACCTCCTCAATAGTAAACATATTGGCGGTTATAACCTCCACTATGTATCCGCCAATATTGTGAGTTTATAAACACCCCCAAACGTGTTAGATCTCATTTTCGACATAATATGATTCAAAACATAATCTCTGCTCTCTACGTAAGATCTCATCGACGGAAGGACATTTCACAAGCAATCTTGCTCCTTAGGCCGCTGTTATTCATCTTCGGTGGTGTTCCTCATCGTCTTCCCCTCTTTCCTTCCATTCTTCCATCTTTTGCTCGCATTCCCCCGTCATTATTCATCTGGAAACCAAGCCTCATCGAGCCATGTACTATTTCCATTACCAATGTTCTTCCTTATGCCTTTGATGAGAGAAACCCTTCCTTCCAAAATCCAGGAAGATCGATAGTGCTTCGTAACCGATAGAAAAGAAGTCTTGGGAAAATATAAGCCTTTAAGAATTCTAACCTATAAAGCCTTTGTATTAAACATGATCCTCCACCTGAGCATGGCTAGGAAAGAGAGATTAAACTCCTTGAAATTTCTGAAACCCAAGCCGCCCTCTGCCTTTCCTCTAGTCATCTTCTCTTTTAAACCCAATGAATCGTTTTCTTTTCCACTCGGACAGCCCACCAGAATCTCTCAATAATTGATTCCATCTTGTTAAGCAAAGTATTAGTGATTAGGAAGCATGAAAATATGAAAGTGGGAATAGCTTGGAGCACAACTTTCACAAGGGTCTCTCTTCCCACACGTGAGAGCATTAAATTCTTCCACTATTAAGCACGGTCTTGTATTATCTCTAATAAGAACTTGTAAGTCTCCATCATTAATCCTCCCCATTTGATACACGCGCCACCACGATACACGATACGGCCGCCGATACACGCGCCATGCCGTGGAACAGAAGCCAGGAGAAAAGCTTCAAGACTATGGTGACTGTGTTCGTGGAAGCATGGAGCTTAGGTGAGTATGAGGAAGATGATCGCTGGATGATATGTACTGGATGCATGGTGTTGAAGAGTTCCATGCCGAGTACTGCGCTGACTGGTGTCGAGGGTTGTACTGAACCAAGGTCGGATCGCGGACTGACACTACTGATACGCGTCACGGCTGAACTAGAGACCAAGATAGGTTTTGCGCCACAACCGAGTACTCGAGATTAGACAGCCGTGAATATTTGGCCAAGTGGAGCTAAACCAAGGAAGAAGTCCGGAGTGATACATGGAGAGGAATCCTTACCAAAGAACCGGACAGCAGAGTGATACACGGAATCTGTGCCACAGGCGGATTACCAGAAATCCGTCTGCGACACGAATTACCCGGTAGACGAGAATCCGCTCGCGTTAAGGGTTCAACGACAAACAAGGAACGATGAAGACCTCACCGAGAACCTCGATTTTCCAAGTCCTTCTTGGAGTATGAAGACCGGGGAATGAGTTATCCTCGTGGTTTAGTAGTATTTTTACCCGGTTTAGGGTTTTAGACTATTTTAATAGTTTCAATGATAGGATTGGAATTTAATTACTTTTTAAATAGTTTTTCAGAGTTGTTTATTATTTTAGAGTTAGAATAGAACAAGGAATAGAAGAGCCTTTTGGACGATCCTTGCCCTATAAGTAGCATTTGTACTACAGTTTGAGGCAGACTTAGATTAATAAAATTTGATTCAGAACTTCTGTTCTTTTCCTTCAAGATTTTGCTCGTTGTTGCTTAGCTTAAGGTTGGTTTGTCGTGGCTCAAGGTTTTCCTTCTTGATACTTAGGGTTCCTAGCTCATTATAGCCAGTGGGTCCAAGTCCTTTCCATCCCGGTTTTTTAGATTGACTCGATTGTTTTGTTACTGAGCATATTGGTATAGGGTCGCCGCCCCTAGTTGCGGATCGGTTCATATCACAATTCCATTGGAAGACCAACGTACTTACCCAATAAAATAGTAAGATCCACATTAAACATTTCTGCCACCGCATCTTTAATGTCATTTGTTCTATTAGCCGAGAAGAGAATTACATATTTGTGCTCGTTGATTGCTTGACCTGAGAGAAGACAATACATTGTTTGCACATCCTTCAGCTTGGTACCTTCTTCAACTGATGCTCTTCCAAAAATCATTGTATCATCGGCGAACAAGACATGATGAATAGCTAGACAGTTTCAGTTTAGCTTAAACCCCTTCAAACACTTCTTCTCAAACGCATCCTTCATCATAAATGATAGGCAGCTAGATACTATAATGAAGAGGAAAAGGGATAACGGATCCCCTTCGCGAAAGCCTCTTGAGGACTGAAACTGTTGATGAGCTGTAGAATAGCGGTCAATCAAATAACTACCAAGCTGTGAAGCTAGGGTAGATCGTATTCCACGGGTCTCCTCTACTTCCTTACTCAAATATGTTGGCAATTAAATTCAAGGTTAAACACTTAGTGCGTGGTGTGAGTTCCACGACTTCTATACTAAAATGCAAAGATCAATTGAAATGAAATTAAGACGAAGAAAGGTTGATTGAAAGACTAAGACGGACGACAGAAAAGCTTAGATTTCAAATCCCCCTTAGATCACCAGAGCAATAGCAATCACAAGACCAGCGGTTTTCAATTCTAGTTCATTCAGTTCTCAGACACCACCGTAACTCCTGACCCTTAGGTTTAAGACTGGCGAATGTTCGCTCTATCCGATCTAGCTACCACGATTAATTAGCCGCCCGGGTACGGTCGCCTCTCCCAACGACTTAACTAACTGGTGCAAATTCTAACGATTTATGAGTTACTCTTGCAGTGGATTAACCCTAACCGGTTCCTACGAAAGGCACACTCCAATTATAAGGTTAATTGTTCAACTTGATGTTCTAAAGTAAGGCGAGCGTTCGCTTCTATCCTTAGCTTAACAAGAATCTAATCTAGGTGGCCAAACCAGACAAGAAACATGAACAATGAAGAACAAATCAAACATGAAGAAGAAACTGAATGAATTTTGAAACTAATCACCGCCGATCCGTGACCGCTTTAAAGCCCTGGGTCACTTAGGGTTCATCTAATCTAAGCTCTACGAGTTTAGCTACTCATATTCAATACAGAAGAATCGAAGACAGACAAAGAATACATCTCAGGTAGGGAAAACAGAGAAGAACTGCAAAACCTAATTTCGACGACTCCTTGCAGCTTCAATCTACTGAATCTTCAACTCCTAGCACTGGCTCTCCGAGATGGATGGATGGCGTCACGATCCGTTCCTGGCTCCTCGAACTCTATCTACTCGTTCTCTCTCTCTCAGTCTTGGGATTTTTCGTCCCGTGTAAATTGTGTGTAAAAATTGTATATCTCCAATTTTTAGCCGCTGCTTTTGTATTTAAACCTAACCGAGCGACTGCTGATTTTTGCTTGGATTTTCGCCAAAAATACAAGGGAATTTTTGGCGAAAATATCTGTTGAATTCGTCTGTTTCTTTTGGCTGAAATGCCTTAGGGTTTTCGGCGAAAACTCCCAAGGTTTTCGCCAAAAACTTCTTCTTGATCGGGACAGTGGATTCCTTCTTACATTTTCGGCGAAAACTCAAGGGTATTTTCGCCGAAAATCTGTGTGTAAATGGGGCAGGAATTCCTTTTGAGTTGAATGACTTTTTGATGTGTCTATATTTGGTGCATTTTAAGCCTTCGATTAGCCTAAGGATTTCCCATGTTTGATCTCATTTTGCTATGATTAATATGCTTTTATTGAGTTTTATGCAAAGTGCTATTTTGTTGTCCGGTTGCCACTTTGAGGCCAATTCTATGTCTATTAGAATTGTTTTCTTTGCATTTTCAGAATTTGGCATTGAAGTACTGGTGACAAGGTGCACATAGGATCAAACGGGAGGTCAATCGGAGCTAGGACGGAGGAGATATGGACGTTGCAAAATCGAGAAAAATGCACCCTTCAACTGAAGAAGTTTTCGGCGAGAACTCTAAGTTCTCGACCGAAAACCGAATTACAGGAGATGGACGTTCGATTTATGAAGGCATTTTTGGCGAAAATATTGTAGAATTTTTGCCAAAAATCTGTGATGAAAAGCCAAGCCGTTCTCAAAGACATTTTCGGCGAAAATCTTGTAGGATTTTCGCCGAAAATCCAGGGCAATTTCAGCGTACTATATAAAGAGAGAGAGAGATGGAAATTTTGGGGAACAATTCATTATTCAGATTTCATACTTCATCAAAAACCTTTTCTCTCAACTTCTCAAATACTTTTCTCCTCATCTCCAATCCACAACCCTAGAGCAAGGTTGCAAATCAAAGTAGAGGAGCTTGGATTGAAGTCCACAACCTTGGAAGAGGAGCTTGCAAGAGGAGGATTTCCATGGTGTTCTTGGTGATCATCTTTCTTTCTCTTTCCTTCATTTCCTTGGCCATGTGTGGCTGATTTCCTAGGTTTCCTTGGATTGATAGATTAGTTGTGCTAGGATAGAGGTTGATTGTACACATTTGCCATGATTGATCTTGGATTGTAAGAAGATGATCTATAGACTTGTTGTTAATTCCATTGATGGCTATGGCTTGATTGGTCTATTATTTGTGATGTAATGCATGAGAGTGCTTAGATTACATGGATTGTCAGTCTAGGGATTGAAGGGAGTGTGTTCTAAGAGATTAGATCATCTCAATTCAACCATGGTTGCATGATTTCTCACTTGTGCATTTTATCGAACACTTGGCGTGCATTAGGTTTTTCATTCAATTGAGCTTTGATTAGTCTTTTGATGATTCTCTTAGTGTTAGGACATTGACATGAGAGTGTGGTGTCTAGCCTAGTGGTCATAGAGTCATAGGAGAGGGTTTTGTAGCTTGGCATTTCATCAAACACCTTTAATGCATCCTTAGTCACTTAGCTTGAGAGCGAGAGCCTAGGTTGAGTGGTTCTAGGATAGGGATTTAGTGCGACGAGAGTGGATTGAGTCTATAGAAGGGATTTGCGTGGTCATTCGATTGCAACCTCGATCATGCTTGGCTTGTTTGTGCATTTATTCCTCTTGAGCATGATGAAGCTATCTTTCCAAGTGAACCTCCTTTACCTTTGTTTTGCACCCTTTTGATTTGCTTTCTTGTTTAGTTTCTTTTATGTTTTTATTTCCTTTCCAAACTAAAACCAATTTCAAATGAATAGACCATCCATGAACCGTGTGAGTATTAGCTTTTGAGAGAGCCCTCGTGGAATACGACCTTGATAGTTGTGAGTTAAATCTCGCACATCAAGTTTTTGGCGCCGTTGCCGGGGAACTTTCTCAATCCTTTGAAAGCATTTAGTAGTGGACCGTTCTATTCACTTCCTTCTGCTTTAGTTTTGCTTCTTTGTTATTTCTCTTTGTGGTGTTGTTATCCCGCATTGTTGTACTACTTGGTTGTGTTTGTTGTGCATGTTTTTAGGTCCCTTATCCACCTATCCTTTCTCTACCTATCTAATTCATGGGAGCAAGGTTGCAAGTAAGATGAACTCATGGAATGCAGGTAATGGTTATGGTACCTATCAAGGGTGGAATCCATCTCCTAACCCATACTATGGTCATCCTACTTCATCCAACTACTACCAAGAAACTTGTGAGGGAGATAGCCAATGGTGGGGTCAAGAACAACAAGCTTCAACACCCATGTGGAATGAGCAATGTCCCTATCCATCTCCACCCTACCATCAAGTCTTGCCGGAGTATTATCAAGAGGATTTCACAAGTCATGAACAACATTCTCAACCGCCTTCCATGCTAGAGGAGCTCTTTAAGATGGTTGAAGAAAGCAAGCGTCCTCAAGAGGAGTTCACAAGCTATGAGCAACCCTCTCAACCTTCTTCTATGCTAGAGGAGCTCTTGAAAATGGTGAAGGAAAGTGAGCGTCCTCGAGAGGAGTTCATAAGCTATAAGGAACCTTCTCCATCTCTTCCCATGCTTGAGGAAGCTTTGAAGATTGCGGAAGACAATGCGAACCAACTTAATCGTTTAGCCCAAGGAGTGACGCTCATCAATGAAGCTCTAGAGGATGAACAACACTCTCCACCTCCCCCCACAATTGAGGAGATGTTGCAAATTGCGGAAGATAATGCGGCTCGGTTGGATCGTCTAACTCAAAGTGTGAAGCTCATCACCGACACCTTTGAACCGGAAGTGCTTGTCATGGAAGAAGAAGAAAGTGAGTTTCCCCAAGAGGAGTTCATGAGCCATGAGAAACCTCTTCCACCTCCTTTCATGCTGGAGATCTTGCAAATTGCAGAGGATAATGCAAACTGAGTTAACTGTTTATCCCAAAGCATAGAGCTCGTCACGAAGATTCTTGAGAATGAACGACATCCCAATCATTTGGAGCAAGTTTATGATGATGAAGATGACACTTGTGAATCCGAGGAGCTTAACACGGAAGAAGAGTTGGTAGTGGAGGAGATTGAGGAACATGTTCTTCCCAAGGACACACCAAGTAACGATGATGTGAGGATAGAAGAATCAAGGAGACTTGAGGATGATGACCATTTAGAGGAGGTGAGAGATGATTTGGAGACGCTTCAAGAAGAGGTGACACCGAGAGTGGAGCACGAGAGTGAACAACACCACCCTATTGTGGTCCCACCAAAGATTGTGAGTACTCTTCAATCTTCTTGCTTGATCATGAAGTACTTGTGTCAAGAGACGGACACAAGCTTCATAACCCCCCCCCCCTAAGGTGATAATGGAAGAGTAGTCGCCCATGTTTGAACCGGAAAACTCTTCGAGTGGCATCACCAACTTGGAGACGATGGAACTCAATGGTGGCCCCCTACCATACTTTCTTCCTCAAGTTTTGGAACTCAAAGGTAGCAAGCCACCCCAAGGTATCAAGTGTTATACGAGCATCAATGTGCATTGGCTAGTCTACCATTATCCCAAGATGTTTCTTGGAGCTCAATCTTCATCATGGAAGAAGCTACTTGACATCAAAGAGGTACTAAGTTGGACACCATAACACAGGTATCGTCGAGCTTAAGACGGTAACCAAGCGCTTCTTGGGAGGCACCCCATGTTATCTTTACTTTTTTTCGCTTTTAATTGTTGTTTGAGGTTTTTGTGTTGTTTTAGTTTTTGAATAAGGTTTGACAAGCAATTGGGATCACTCTTCACCAAGGATCATCATGGAATTCTTTTCCCTCTATTACGTTCTATGCTCCTCTCTACCAACGCGGTAACCTCGTTCCACCTTACCCTCTCTCTCTTGATCATTGAGGACAATGCTCATGTTAGTCATAGGGGAGTTTGAGGTTTGGTGTGATTATTTGTGGTAGAGATCTAAGGCTATGCTTTGATGAGTTGCATGCTCTTGATTGAATGTCAAATTCCTCTATTGTAGAATCATTCGGTTCTTGACTTTTGGTGTTTGATTGGCTTCAAGCTTTCACAATGACGTTTAGACTGTTTTACTTAGAACCTATAACCAGCATGTTAGAGCTAATGTCAAATGAGTCTAGGCCAGAACAGAGATTTTATCACTCTTGTATGTTGGTTGATTGGTTTGATATGTGTTTTTGTACCACTCGATAACACCGGTCTAAGATGATGAAAGCAATCAGAATTTTCACCCCTTTTCCATGTTTTTCTTCAACTTTTGATCCCTCGTGATTGTGGCTTGAGATTAGATGGAATCCAATTCGAAATCTTGTGTGGAAGTTGTAAAGGGCTAAGGATCAAGTGGCCAATGTCAAAAGAAAATGTTCAAAAGAAAAGAAAAGCTAAGCTAGGCAAGCTCGGCACCTAAGTGAAGTGTCGGGTTGAGCACTAGCAAAGGCAAAAGCTGTTAGCTAGGCAGGTTCAACACCTAAGTGAACTGTTGGATCGAGCACTAGTATGCAGTAAAAAAAAAGAGAAGAAAAAAGAAAAGAAAAAAAAGAGTTCTCAAATGTAGCCCTTGATCCTACGCCCTAGTTTGTAAAGTGCGGATCTAGAAGCGGATGAAGTCGAGTTGATAGCCACATCATGATCACTCTCCTACCCCCGCCTTATCCGTTCCATTTCCTGAGTTCAAGTCCTTTTAATTAGAGTCGGTGTTGTCGTGGTCGGTTTTTTTGTATCCCAATTAACCACTACTTGAAGTGTGCAGATATTAGTGAGGTCTAGACTTGTTTGGTTGACGTTCTTGCATGTGTAGGTTAAGTTTGTTCGTGGAACAGTTTAAGCCAAATTGTTATTGCTTGAATCTCAATGGGACCGATCTTGTCATTTGTGAGCTTGGATGTTTTCTAATTCATTTGCTTGAGGACAAGCAAAGCTTAGTCGTAGGGGAATTTGATGTGACTATATTTGGTGCATTTTAAGCCTTCGATTAGCCTAAGGATTTCCCATGTTTGATCTCATTTTGCTATGATTAATATGCTTTTATTGAGTTTAATGCAAAGTGCTATTTTGTTGTCCGGTTTCCACTTTGAGGCCAATTCTATGTCTATTAGAATTGTTTTCTTTGCGTTTTTAGAATTTGGCAATGAAGTACTGGTGACAAGGAGCACATAGGATCAAACGGGAGGTCAATCGGAGCTAGGACGGAGGAGATATGGACGTTGCAAAATCGAGAAAAATGCACCCTTCAACTGAAGAAGTTTTCGGCGAGAACTCTAAGTTCTCGACCGAAAACCGAATTACAGGAGATGGACGTTCGATTTATGAAGGCATTTTTGGCGAAAATATTGTAGAATTTTCGCCAAAAAACTGTGAAGAAAAGCCAAGCCGTTCTCAAAGACATTTTCGCCGAAAATCCAGGGCAATTTCAGCATACTATATAAAGAGAGAGAGATGGAAATTTTGGGGAACAATTCATTATTCAGATTTCATACTTCATCAAAACCCTTTTCTCTCAACTTCTCAAATACTTTTCTCCTCATCTCCAATCCACAACCCTAGAGCAAGGTGCAAATCAAAGTAGAGGAGCTTGGATTGAAGTCCACAACCTTGGAAGAGGAGCTTGCAAGAGGAGGATTGCCATGGTGTTCTTGGTGATCATCTTTCTTTCTCTTTCCTTCGTTTCCTTGGCCATGTCTGGCTGATTTCCTAGGTTTCCTTGGATTGATAGATTAGTTGTGCTAGGATAGAGGTTGATTGTACACATTTTCCATGATTGATCTTGGATTGTAAGAAGATGATCTCTAGACTTGTTGTTAATTCCATTGATGCCTACGGCTTGATTGGTCTATTATTTGTGATGTAATGCATGAGAGTGCTTAGATTACATGGATTGTAGGTCTAGGGATTGAAGGGAGTGTGTTCTAAGAGATTAGATCATCTCAATTCAACTATGGTTGCATGATTTCTCACTTGTGCATTTTATCGAACACTTGGCGTGCATTAGGGTTTTCATTCAATTGAGCTTTGATTAGTCTTTTGATGATTCTCTTAGTGTTAGGACATTGACATGAGAGTGTGGTGTCTAGCCTAGTGGTCGTAGAGTCATAGGAGAGGGTTTTGTAGCTTGGCATTTCATCAAACACCTTTAATACATCCTTAGTCACTTAGCTTGAGAGCGAGAGCCTAGGTTGAGTGGTTCTAGGATAGGGATTTAGTGCGACGAGAGTACATTGAGTCTATAGAAGGGATTTGCGTGGTCATTCGATTGCAACCTCGATCATGCTTGGCTTGTTTGTGCATTTGTTCCTCTTGAGCATGATGAAGCTATCTTTCCAAGTGAACCTCCTTTACCTTTGTTTTGCACCCTTTTGATTTGCTTTCTTGTTTAGTTTCTTTTATGTTTTTATTTCCTTTCCAAACTAAAATAATTTCAAATGAATAGACCGTCCATGAACCTTGTGAGTATTAGCTTTTGAGAGAGCCCTCGTGGAATACGACCTTGATAGTTGTGAGTTAAATCTCGCACATCACTTTTCTGGTTGATTCGGGTGTGATTCCTCGGGGTTCCAGTGCCTTAGACACGTCCTTGGCTACCGTATTTGATGGCGAACACCTGTGCTAACACGAAAATACTAGAAAACCATCAAATAGACCCGAAATGGGCCAAGGTAACACAAAAGGCATGAGATGGATCGGTTGAGTGAATATTCACTATTCTACCCTAAAAACCGTGTCTTAAGCAATGAAATGTCGCTTAAATGAGGCTGATAATCACGTCAATTCAAGTGTCATCAAAATACCCCACACTTAAGCTTTTGCTTGTCCTCAAGCAAACTGAATAGAAACGCTCATGTTCACAAATGACAAGATCGATTAAATTGGAGCTCAATCAAACACAATGAATTATTAGACAGATAATTCCTAGAACAAGAAACCTAATATGCAAACAGATCAGCCAAACAACCTGGTCTCACTAGTAACTACACACGACAAGTGATCGTAACCAATTTTGCACGAATTTGACCTGACCGACCAGACTCCTCACACAGGAAATATATAGAACAATGGGAACTCTCACTCTCGGTGTTTAAGGACGTGTTTTAAGCTCTCAATCATTTTATGTTACTGAATTCTGTCATAAGTTTGCATTTTGGCCACATCTCCACCACTGTGACAACACGAGTAACCAGTCAAGAAGGACTTCCCTGCTAGGACTGTAACGAATTCTACACTACAAGGGTTTATAATGAGATGGATGATGGGAGAGTATGATGGTGGCTTTGTTGCGGTGTAGATTTCGACTAACTTCCCTCGAATCTAGCCTATGGCTTTCTACCGTCTAACCAGACACGGGTGGAATAGTGAACGCTCGTCCTATGATACCCTCAAGCAACCTAGCACTTATTTTCTTTACACAATTTTTTTGTTTTCAACTTTTCGTTTGACTTCGTTCTTCCATTTGTAGGGAGAAGAACGTTTATTGAACTTAAAACTTTTTGGCTTTTCTGATTTTCTTCTTTCTCTTTTTCTTTTCGAAACTTGCTTCTTTTCTTCTTTTTCTATTTTTTTCTTTTGTGCCGATTCTTTCTTTTAGTTGCTAGAGGGGTTTACACGTCTGGACATAATAGCTAAGACCACCTGTTTAATGGCTATAGGCAGGTTACCACAAACCGACTTCTGGTAGGTCAATCTAGAACTACAACCACAGGGGATCAACGGGGAATGAAAGAATGGGAAATAGCTGTAATGTATTATCCAACCGAAAGAACAGGCCAAGCTCAAGGGTTTAAACCTAGTGGATTTATCGTTTGGTAGGCTATCTGACTTAGTAGCTGAATCTAAGTGCCCCTATCATTCTAGAACTCGTGTCATCGTGTGGTCTCGAGTAGGTCTCATGCAAATTCTAACTCATCCAAGCAAACAGAAAATCACTCAAAAAGAATTGGAATTGCAAGTTACGTGTAGTGGATCAAAAGCTCACATTTGGTTTGCTAGTCAGATTCGGTCATTTTCATGCAATCAAGGCTACAAACTACAAGTGTGATTTTAAAAATTCTGTTCTGACCAGGTAATTTAGCATCAGAATATACACATTGGTTCTCAAGTTCTAGGTTAAGCAGTCTAAGCATCATTATGAAGGATTGAACAACAACTTAACATCAAAAATCAAGAACTGAGTCATTCTATGCTAGAGAGACTGGACAGGAATCACGAGGCACACAGAGATATAGGCAATCAAGATCAAATAGGCAATCAAGATCATGCATGGTTCTCTAACATCCTACCCCACACTTAGACTATTATGTGTCCTCACAGGACACAGAACTAAAGTAGAGAGATACGAAGAACCTGGAGGGTGATGGGCGGTGGAGTGGTTGAGCACGAAGAGTCCGTGGCGGAGCGGAGTAGCTACTCAAAATCCTACAAAACACAAACAACAAAAGATCAAAAGGATACCGGGACAAGTGCCCCGGATCCACACAGAATAAAAGTGGATCGAGATCCGAAAAGAAGAAAGAAAAGAAATGGAAAGGACAGAAACAACCTGATCACTAGTCCGATGGTGGGGGTGGAGGCGGGGTCGGGCAAGTTGAAATGCTAAGCTGCTGCTCCATCAGCTGTCGCCATGCGATATCATCCCTGTGTCTGGCTGACTGGTCGGCCATGAACTGCTGAAGAATGGCCCATCGCTCGTTCTGTGTCTCCTAATGTGCCATTCGGTCCTTCTGCCATTGAAGCGAACCAGCCGAGTAGTCAAGCTGCCACTTCTCAATATGCGCTAGCCTCTCATTCATCTCAGCGGTGATTAGCGCCCGCAACGGTGGGCGCTCAACTGGCTGGGGGACGCGGTGAGGGAGCGGTGTGCAATTCTCAAAATCCAATGAAAGGTCGATGCCCCCATGCTATGGCGAGGTCGGCTCCTATGTACTCAATCGGGACACGAGGAATTTCGGGGCCCCATTTGTCACGAGCTGGAGATTGGCGATCAGAAGTGAAATGAAAGGTCCCCCCGGAAGCTCAGAAGGAAGCTTCTTGGTTGTAGTGCGCTTGTGAAAGAATCGTGCAAGCCACCATCCGGGATGGAAGTTTGCATCCTCCTCTAAAGCACGGAAGAGAACGAGTTCTTCCAAGGAAACATGGTGACAGCCCGTCTTGCTGCAAAAACACAAAGACTTGCACCCAAACATAATGTAAGAACTTAAGAATAGGGTGAACAATATCACCTACCGTGGGGTTGACAATAGGCTCGATCTCGGTTAGGCCAGCTGCCCACCTCCACACGTCTGGGGACGGAGCACTCGTGATGGAGTAGGTGTCCGCGAAACCAACGAATGTATCGTGGAGGTTGGCGTGCGGATCCAGCAGGTGGCCGAACTCGTGGAGGGACTTCTCGTGGAGAACACCACCGAGGCGAAAGGATATGAATTTCTGATCACGTATGGGCTTTGGAGTGAGGCGCCGGAATGAACTTCAGAACTCTTGAAGGGCGGTAAGCGGGTAGGGGGATCCATGAGCGGTCAGAACTCGCAAACCGGCTTTATGAAGGGCGGTGTCGATGGTGGAGTGCCAAGCCGGATTGTGGTCCTTGAGACTATCCAGAGACAGAACTACTACCTTAGCCGGAGGAATGTCTTTGATCTTCTGAAAGACCTCTAGCTGGTGCGGCTCCAGGGCTGTGATGAAAGGATGTAGGGCCCCAGTGGCGGGTGCAGGAATAGAGGAGATAGGAGTCACAGGGGTCGGGGCATCCTCGGGGATGATGGCCACAGCCGTCGATGCTGGGGCAGCTGGTGAGGGTGGTCGGGAGGGTTGAGTCCGGTTCTGGCGAGCCGAGGATCGATGCGCTCTATCCGCACTGGTTGTCTTGAATCGTTTGGGAGCCCTGGAAAACATAACTCAAGGAATACCTGAATTAGAAAGCAAAATCCTACCCCACACTTAGATCAACAAGTGGGGGCAAGCAACTAAAATCGAGAGATCACCGAATCGAGACATAGCAGCAAAGAACTGTCATTCAATCAAGCAAGCAGGAGGAACGAAATGATTCATTAACACGATCGCACAGACAACAATTCACGAGCCTTAAAAGGTCAAAAAGAAATTGCCAGAACCTAGCCAATTGACACCGAAACAGCATTCATGAAAATCGAGGAAGAACCAAAAAGTCAACCAAAGTCAATCTTGCCAAAAACCAAAAGTCAAAAAGCCAAAAGACTCACAATCAAGGGCTGAACAACTAACCGTGAAGATCTGACTCGAGAAAACGATTGGAAATCCGAGAAATCGAGGAAAATCTTGACAACTTGTTCGGGAGGAACCGGAGCGGACAAGCTTCGATTCTAGGGTTTGAACCGGAGGATAAGCAAGGGGAAAGGGCGGCGGCGGTCGGCTGATTGATGGGGCGGCGGTGCTTCTGTGGTTGGTGAACAGGGAGGCGACGGCGGCGTGGTTACGGAACAGAGAGGGAGAGCGGCAAAAACAGGGTTGGGGGAGGTTTTCGCGAAAACAGAAACCGAAGGGGGTTTTTATACCGACCGAAAGCATCAAAATTTTCGGCGAAAACATAGGAACATTTTCGGCAAAAATTCCTTTTAAAACGAAAACAGGTTCGGCGAAAAGTGTGGTATATTTCGGCGAAAAGTGGCGGCGGAGAGAAACAGGAGAAATAGGCGGTTTAACAACAAAATTTTTCGGCGAAAATATGGTGAATTATTCGCCGAAAAATCACTTGAAAATTGGTCGGTAGTTTTTTTTTTCAAAGAAGGGTTTTAAAAAGAAAACGACTCGAAACGAAAACAACTGACTCCAGCCGTGGGTTGCCTCCCACGAAGCGCTCTTGTTTAACGTCCTTGAGCCAGACGATACCTGGATCCGTGTCACGTGTCCGTCGTGAAGTAGTGCACGTCTATGGAAGAGACAGCTAATCCTTGCAGATACTTCTTAAGCCTATGCCCGGTGACTATAAACAGCTCTTGATCATGCAATTTGATTAGGACGCTGCCTAAAGATGTCTGCCGCACCACGGTATAAGGGTCGGACCAACGGGACTTCAGTTTACCCGGGAAGAGCTTCAATCGAGAGTTATATAAGAGGACTTCATCTCCGGGGTAGAACTGTTTGATCGTCTTTAATTGAGAGTCATGAATTCTCTTCGTTCGCTCTTTGTATAACTTCGTGCTCTCATATGCGTGGAGACGGTGCTCCTCAAGCTCAGCGATCTGGTCGTGGCGGTTGTTACCTGCTACTGCATAGCTCATATTCAACTCTTTATTAGCCCAGAATGCCTTGTGCTCAAGCTCAACCGGCAAATGGCATGCCTTGCCATAGACCAGCTGATACGGTGAGGTGCCGATGGGAGTCTTGAAGGCAGTTCGATAAGCCCATAAGGCATCATTGAGCTTAGATGACCAGTCCTTGCGGACCGGCCAACTGTCCTATTAAGAATCTGCTTGAGCTCACAGTTCGTCACTTCCGCTTGACCATTAGCTTGAGGGTGGTAAGCTGTGGACATACGGTGGGTGACGCCAAAGCGTTTGCACACCCGGTCGAAATGTCCATGGAAATGGGTACCCCTATCGCTTATGATAAAGCGTGGTGAACCAAAACGCGTGAAAAAACGGGTAAGGAAACGACCCACCACTCTTGAACCGTTAGTGGGTAAAGCTTCAGCTTCAGCCCACTTAGAGACATAATCAACGGCTACAAGAATGTACTTGTTTCCGTTGGAGGGTGTGAACGGACCCATGAAATCAATTCCCCAATCATCAAAGATCTCAACAGTTAAAGAAACAATTTGGGGCATCTCATTACTGTTAGAGATGTTACCTGAACGCTGACACGCATCACAACGACGAGCAAAGACATCACAATCACTAAAGATGGAAGGCCAATAAAAACCTGTTTCGAGTACCTTTCTCGCAGTGCGGTTGCCTCCGAAGTGTCCTCCGAACTGTCCTTCATGGCCTTTACGCATAATGTCAGCTGCTTCGATGTAAGAGACACATCTCCGGATCATTCTGACAATGCTGATGCGGTATAAGAAGGGCTCATCCCAGAAGTATGACTTGGCTTCTTTAAAGAGCTTCTTGCGTGCATTGAAATCCAGCTCAGGACGTACAATCCAGTGAGAGAGATAATTAGCCAGGGTTTCATACCATGGTTCTTCCGAGTCGGCTGCATTACTCAGATCTTGAGCGTGAGGGATTGCCCAGGGCTCGATAGCTATGCTGTTAACCTGTTCATACGTTTCAACACGCAACAGCTCGTCAGGGAAAGAATCATTGATAGGAGTCGTAGATTTACCTGTTTGTGATTCCTCCAATCGGGAAAAATGATCCGCTGCTAAGTTCATTGCTCCCTTCTTGTCTTTAATTTCTATGTCAAACTCTTGGAGGAGAAGGATCCATCGGATGAGACGTGGCTTCGAGTCCTGCTTGGCTAATAGATGGCGCAGGGCAGCATAATCTGTGTAGACAATGGTATGTGAAAGAACCAAGTACTGTCTGAATTTATCAAAGGAGAAAACGATGGTGATGACACTCGATTTTACGTGATTATCAGCCTCATTTAAGCGACATTTCTTTGCTTAAGACATAGTTTTTAGGGTAGAATAACGGATATTCAATCGATTGCCCTATCTCGTGCCATTTGTGTTACCTTGGCCCGTTTCGGGTCTATTTGATGGTTTTCCAGTGTTTTTATGTTAGCACAGGTTTTTGCCATCGAATACGGTAGCCAAGGATGTGTCTTAGACGTTGGAACCCCGAAGAATCACACATAAATCAACCGGAGAAATCGCTCAAGTCAAGAAAACGCCTGCCCCATTTACTCATGTATTTTCGGCGAAAATACCCTTGGGTTTTCGCCGAAAACGTAAGAAGGAATCCACTGCCCCGAGTATGAAGAAGTTTTCGCCGAAATCACTCTACTATTTTCGGTGAAAATCCCAGTTGAAATTAGAAAATCTCGGGTTGATATAAATAGAGAACTCGGCGGCTAATGAACACATATATCACTTTTTACAACTGAAACACCACACACACCAACCACGACAGAGAAAGAGACAGAGCGAGTAGATAGAGTTCGAGGAGCAGGAACGGATCGTGACGCCATCCATCCACCTCGGAGAGCCAGTGCTAGGAGTTGAAAATCCAGCAGATTGGAGCTGCCAGGAAGCATCGAAATTAGGTTTTGCAGTTCTTCTCTGTCTGCCTATCTGAGATGTATTTCTTGTCTGTCTTCGATTTTTCTGTATTGAATATGAGTAGATAAACTCGTGTAGCTTAGATTAGATGAACCCTAAGTGACCCAGGGCTTAAAGCGGTCACGGATCGGTGGTGGTTAGATTTGAAGTTCATTCAGTTTCATCTTTCATGTTTGATTTGTTCTTCGTTTTCTGTGTTTCTTGTCTGGTTTGGCCACCTAGATTAGATTCTTGTTAAGATAAGGATAGAAGTGAACGCTCGCCTTACTTTAAAACACCAAATCGAACAGTCAGCCTTATAATTGGAGCGTGCCTTTCGTAGGAACCAATTAGGGTTGATCCATTGCTAGAGTAACTCATTAATCATTAGAATTTGCACCAGTTAAGTTAAGTCATTGCGAGAGGCGACCGTACCCGGGCGACTAATTAATCATGGTAGCTAGATCGGATAGAGCGAACGTTTCGCCAGTCTTAAACCTAAGGGTCAGGAGTTATGATGGTGTCTATGAAATGAATGAACTAGAATCGAAAATCGCTGGTCTGTGACTGCTGTTGCCTTGGTGATCTAAGGGGATTCGAAGTCTAAGCTTGTCTGTTATCTTTCTAGTCAATTAATCAATCTTCAATCTTTCTTCGCTTTAATTCTCATTTCAACTTATTTTTGCATTCTTAGTATAGAAGTCGTGGAACTCACACCACGCACAACTTGTGTTTGAACTTAAATTAAATTGCCAACATCTTTGAGTAAGGAAGTAGAGGAAACCCCTGGAATACGATCTACCCTAGCTTTTGTAGCTTTGTTAGTTTTTGTTTGAACCCGAACAACGATCTTAGGACCATCAAATTGGCGCCGTTGCCGGGGACTTCTTCTATTTTGTTGAAAGAAGAGTTGGCATTTGTATTCTTCTACCTTTCCATCTTTCACTTCCCATCACACTTCGATTTTACACCGGTTGTGCTTGTTTTTGTCTCGTGCAGATCATAGCAGGTACAGAAGCAGATCACTTCCGTTCCATCTTCCTTCACCACAATGGTTACTCTTAAGAGTGTTGCGGACTATAGTAAGCCGCGCGCATCTAATCTCCGATCACCCATCACCGTGCTTACTAATGACGATGATCCTGACTATGAGATTCATATTCCTCTCTTGGAGCTAATCTCTAGGGACATACAATTCGAGGGAAGACCAGATGATAATCCCTGCACACACATAACCAACTTTTTGGCTGTCTGCGACACCTTCAAGTCTGGGAATCTCAACAAGAATGCATTATACCTCCGTGCTTTCCCGTTTTCTATCAGAGGTGCTGCTAAGCAGTGGCTCAGCAGTAAACCGCCAGGTCACTACACTGACTGGGATACATTGGCTCAAGATTTTGTTGAGGAATACTTTCCTCCCGCGAGGACAACTGCTTATAAAGACTGCATCTCTAGATTCACTCAGAGAGCGGATGCAAGCCTGTATGACACTTGGAATGAGTTCCAGTATCTTCTCTTTGACTGTCCTCACCATGGGTATGAACAAAGACAGCTGGCTGAATTCTTTGCTCGTGGTATGCGCGAAGAATCTTCAAGGTGGGTCAACTCCCTAGCTGGCGGAGATTGCACCGCCCTCACTCCTCAGGATGCTCTTCTACATTTTCCTAGCTGTGCTTCAAAGTCTAGAAACTGGGAGAGGCAAAGAGAAGGACCTAAGAGTCAGATAAATGTTGCAGAGCAGATCAAGGCAGAAGTTCAGAAGCATCTGCAAGCAGCTGGTATTCCTCTCGACTCTCCGTCATCTACCGTCTTTTCGGTTGACTGTGGATGGTGTGGATCATGTGCTCATAACGGCAGAAGTTGCCTCAACTTCGGCACAACCGAAGTCTGGTCTACAGAAGAGATCAACTTCATCGATCAGGGTTTCGCTAATAATCAGAAAGGCTATGCCGGTTACAGAAACTACGTGCCACGGAATCAGAGCAACCGGTTAGTAGATCCTTATTATAGACCTCCGGGATTCATTGGAGGACAACACCAGTCTCAGGCTAAGCCGTACTACAGTAGAGACATGGATTATGAGAAGAAGTTTGATCAGATTATGAGCAGACTTGACGACCACGACAATCAACTAAAAGCTCAAGCTGCACTCAATCAAGAACATAGAGCTCAGAGCCAGAGGATAGAGGATGCTATAAGTAATATGACTAAACTCTTTACTAGCAACCCTCTCTTTAACCCAGAAGCATTTCAAGCAGACTCCTGTACAAAGAGCGAACACGCTCAAGCCATTACCACCAGGAGCGACAAACAAACAACTGATCCCAAGGCCCCAGAACCTGAAGCAATACCAGATACTAGTGCCACCATGGACATGCCAGAAATTGAGGATATCACAGAAGAGGAAGAAGAAGCATCTGCTCCTCCTCCTAATCCGCCCAGGACAGCTCCTGAGCCTGTTCTGGCGCCATATGTTCCTCGGATTCCCTTCCCTAAAGCTGCAAGGAGCAAGGCTAAGGATCACGACACTCAGTACAAGAAGTGGTATAATGTGCTTAAGACTGCAGAGATCAAGATACCAGTGACTGAAGCTGTGGAAATCATACCACCACTTGCGAAATTCTTTAAGGATCTCATGAAGAAAGTGAAGAACGGGGAGGCGTACTCTATCACACTTACTAATGAATGCACGTCTATTCTCGGTGCGCCATCTCCCATTCGACAGCTGCCACCACCCCCAGCTAAGTGTCCTGATCCCGGTTCTTTTACATTACCGTGCATTATTAATGGCATTAAAATTGATCGCAGTCTGGTTGATTCTGGTGCTTCTATTAATGTTATGCCTGTTTATTTATATGAAAAGCTGAATCTAGGGCAATTAAAACCGATTACTCTGCATCTCGTCTTAGCCGATAGGTCTGTCAAACGACCTAGAGGTATAATAGAAGATGTAACTGTTTGCTGTGGTCCGTTTCCTATACTGGCGGATTTTGTTGTTTTAGATACTCGTGAGTTAGACGGAACACTTATCCTAGGTCGACCTTTCTTAGCAACTGCTGGTGTGAATATAAATTGCAAACAAGGCTTATTAACTCTAAGCGTAGGCCAAGAGAGTGTTGCATTCTATATTAAAAATAGCATGAGATATTCTGTTGCCCAAGATGATAAATGTTATGCTGTTGATCCCCTAGAGTTGGCCTCGGCCAACTCCCTTACTAATGCTTTATCTAGTGATCCGCTGGAGTTGTGTTTGATTTCAGGGATTGACAATGCGTTAGATGATCCAGAGCAGTGCCTATGGCAAGATGAGCTAGACGAACAGAAGGCGACATTCACACCTAATACCGCGCCTACACATATTGAGCCAGCTTCGAGTCGGATTACCACTTCATATGAGAATCCGCCAGAACATACTTTGAAGGAGCTTCCTGACCACTTAGAATACGCATTTCTGGGAAAGGACTGCCAGTTACCTGTCATCATCAGTTCGAATCTATCTCCCGAGCAGAAAGAGCAACTGATCAGACTACTCAAGAAGCATGTCCGAGCTATTGCCTGGCAGTTGGCAGACATCAGGGGCATCTCTGAAACCTTCTGTAAACATCGGATAGTTGTTGATGAAGAATTCAAACCAGTTAGACAACCCCAACGCCGACTTAACCCTCTGATGCAGGAAGTTGTATAGAAAGAAGTGCTCAAGCTTCTAGATGCCGGTATCATCTATCCTATTGCTGACAGTCCTTGGGTCAGCCCGACTCAAGTCGTTCCGAAGAAAGGAGGAATCACAGTCATCCCTAATCCAAAGGGTGAACTCATTCCTACCCGAACAGTTACCGGATGGAGAGTCTGCATCGATTATCGACGACTCAATGATGCCACCAAGAAAGATCACTTCCCACTGCCATTGATTGATCAAATGCTTAAACGATTAGCTGGTCATGAATACTACTGCTTCTTAGACGGGATGTCCGGCTACTTTCAGATCCCCATCGAGCTTGATGATCAAGAGAAGACGACCTTCACATGCCCGTTTGGTACGTTTGCTTATCGTCGCATTCCTTTTGGTTTATGTAATGCTCCCGCTACCTTTCAGAGATGCATGCTTGCTATATTCGGGGATCTGGTAGAGAATGTGGTAGAGGTGTTCATGGATGACTTCTCCGTCTATGGGGATTCATTTTCTAAGTGCCTGGCTAATCTGGATAAGGTGCTAGCTCGTTGTGAGGAGACCAATCTAGCTCTTAGTTGGGAGAAGTGTCACTTCATGGTTACAGAAGGTATTGTTCTTGGCCATAGAATATCTAAGACAGGTAAAGAAGTCGATCGTGCCAAGCTTGAGACCATTGCCAGCTTACCGCCGCCAACCTCAGTTAAAACAGTTGAAGTTTTCTCGGTCATGCTGGATTTTATCGAAGATTCATCAGAGATTTCTCCAAGATCACTCTTCCGATGACGAAGCTGCTTGAGAAAGATGTTCCTTTCGTCTTTGATAAAGCTTGTCTTGAAGCTTTTGAGACCTTGAAGACTCAACTGACCACCGCACCGATTCTTACAGCACCAGATTGGAATTTTCCATTCGAGATCATGTGCGATGCTAGCGACTTCGCCGTTGGCATGGTTCTTGGTCAGAGAAAGGAGAAGAGGTTTCATCCTATCTACTTTGCGAGCAAGACGCTCAATGATGCTCAGAGAAACTACACTACTACAGAGAAAGAGCTTCTGGCTATCGTTTTCTCCTTTGATAAGTTTAGACAGTATCTGGTTCTTTCACATACCATTGTCTACACAGATCATGCCGCTCTGCGCCATTTATTAGCCAAGCAGGACTCGAAGCCACGTCTCATCCGATGGATCCTTCTACTCCAAGAGTTTGACATTGAAATTAAAGACAAAAAGGGAGCAGAAAATCTAGCAGCGGATCATCTTTCCCGATTGGAGGAATCACAAACAGGTATGTCTACTTCCCCTATCAATGACTCTTTCCCTGACGAGTTGTTGCGTGTTGAAACGTATGAACAGGTTAACAGCATAGCTATCGAGCCCTGGGCAATTCCTCACGCTCAAGATCTGAGTAATGCCGCCGATTCAGATGAGCCTTGGTATGCAACTCTGGCTAACTATCTCTCACACGGCATTGTACCTCCTGAACTGGATTTCAATGCACGCAAAAAGCTTTTTAAAGAAGCCAAGTCATACTTCTGGGATGAGCCTTTCTTATACCGCATCAGTCTTGACGAGATGATCTGGAGATGTGTCTCTTACACTGAAGCAGCTGACATCATTCGTAAGTGCCATGAAGGACAGTTCGGAGGACATTTTGGAGGAAACCGCGCGGCAAGGAAGGTACTCGAAACAGGTTTTTATTGGCCTTCAATTTTTAGTGACTGCGACGTCTTTGCTCGACGTTGTGATGCATGCCAGCGATCAGGTAACATCTCAAACCGTAATGAGATGCCCCAAATTGCCCCAAATTGTTTCTTTAACTGTTGAAATTTTTGATGTTTGGGGAATCGATTTTATGGGTCCGTTCACACCCTCCAACGGAAACAAGTACATTCTTGTAGCCGTTGATTACGTTTCTAAGTGGGCTGAGGCTGAAGCTTTACCCACTAATGATTCTAGAGTGGTGGGTCGGTTCCTTACCCGTCTTTTCACGCGTTTTGGTTCACCGCGCTTCATCATAAGCGATAGGGGTACCCACTTCCACGGACAATTCGACCGGGTGTGCAAACGCTTTGGCGTCACCCACCGAATGTCCACGACTTATCATCCTCAAGCGAATGGTCAAGCAGAAGTGACGAATCGTGAGCTCAAGCGGATTCTTGATAGGACAGTTGGCCGGTCTCGCAAGGACTGGTCATCTAAGCTCAATAATGCCTTATGGGCATATCGAACTACATACAAGACTCCCATCGGTACCTCACCGTATCAGCTGGTCTATGGCAAGTCATGTCATTTACCAGTTGAGCTTGAGCACAAGGCATTCTGGGCTAACAAAGAGTTGAATATGAGCTATGCAGTAGCAGGTAATAACCGCCATGACCAGATTGTTGAGCTTGAGGAGCACCGTCTCCACGCTTATGAGAGCACAAAGCTATACAAAGTACGCACCAAGAAAATTCATGACTCTCAGTTGAAGACGATCAAGCAGTTCTACCCTGGAGAAGAAGTGCTCTTATATAATTCTCGATTAAAGCTCTTCCCGGGTAAGTTGAAATCTCGATGGTCTGGCCCTTATACCGTGGTCCGACAGACACCCTTAGGCAGCGTCTACATTAAATTGCACGATCAAGAGCCGTTTGTGGTCAACGGGCATAGGCTTAAGAAGTATCTGCAAGGGTTAGCCGTCTCTTCAATCGACGTACACTACTTCACGTCGGAACCGTGACACGATTCCAGGTATCGTCTGGCTCACGGACGTTAAACAAGAGCGCTTCGTGGGAGGCAACCCACGGCTGGAGTCAGTTATTTTCATTTTCAGTCGTTTTGTTTTAAAACCCCTTTTGAAAAAGAAAAAAAACCTACCGCCGTCTTCAAACAAGTTTTCGGCGAAAATGTGTCATTGTTTTCACCGAAAACATATGTTCAAACTCAACCTGTATCTCCTGTTCAGCATTTTCGGACCGAAAACCACCAAGCCCTTCGCCGAAAATTTTTCCTCACTTTTCAATAATGTTTTCGCCGAAAATTCTGGTTCACATTCACCTTTTTCTCCTGTTTGAAATTTTCGCCGAAAACCTCTACGTTTTTTTCACCGAAAATAATGCCACGCTCAGCACCTATTTAAGCGGCCCCATTCTTCATATTTTCGCCACACTTCCGAAAAAACTTTAACCGGTCCTCTCACCCCTCCTTCTTTGCACTCAGGCCGCCGCCGCTTCCTCAACCGACGACCGGCCAACCGCTCAACCCGCCAGCCGCCGATTGCCTCGCCACCCCGTCTCCTTGAAGCCGACCAGTCACCGCCGCCACCTCATTCCCCAGCAGTAGCCGTCCTTCCACCATGCCCAGCCCCTGATTCGAAACCATAGAACCAGTGTTTTTTTCAGCTCTGGTTCCGGCCGACCTAGTTTTCAAGTTTTTCATCGTTTTCATGGATTTCCAATCGTTTTCTCGAATCATGTCTTCACGGTTAGTTGTTCAGCCTTTGATTGTGCATCTTTTGGCTTTTTGACTTTCGGGTTTCGGCATGGTTGACTATGGTTGACTTTTTGGTTCTCCCTCATTCTTCTTGATTGCTTTGTCGGTATCAATTGGCTAGGTTCTGGTATTGTTTTTGTGGCCTTTTAGGAATCGTGCCTTGTTGTTTGTGAGATCGTGTTCATGACTCATTCCATTATTCATGCTTGCCTAATGAATTGACAGTTATTCAATGATATATCTTGATTCTATGATCACTCGGTTACTTAGTACCCCAACTTGTCAACTTAAGTGTAGGGTAAGAGTCTTGTCATCTAATGTTGGTCA
Organism: Linum lewisii; assembly: GCA_034768395.1. Lineage (NCBI taxonomy): Eukaryota > Viridiplantae > Streptophyta > Magnoliopsida > Malpighiales > Linaceae > Linum > Linum lewisii. Next base: position 20,963,962 of record CM068300.1, read on the forward strand.
TCTCTGAGTTGTGTTTTACAGGGCTCCCAAGCGTTTTAAGACTACAAGTGCAGATAGAGCACAGCGATCCTCAGCTCGCCAGAGCAAGACACCACCTTCCCGACGACCCGCACCAGCTGCACAGAAATCGACGGTTGTGGCCAACATTCCCGAGGATGCGCCTACCCCTGCGACTCCCATTTCCTCTATTCCTACACCTGCCAATGGGGCCGTGCATCCTTTCATCGCCGCACCAGCTCGAGGTCTTTCAGAAGATCAAAGACATCCCTCCGGCTAAGGTTGCAGTTCTTTCTCTTGACAGTCTCAAAGCGCACAATCCGGCTTGGCACTCGACAATTGACACCGCTCTTCATAAAGCCGGTTTGCGAGTGCTGACAACTCACGGCTCCCCCTACCCGCTTGTCGCCCTCCAAGAGTTCTGGAGTTCATTCCGGCGCCTCACCCCGAAGCCCTTTCGTGAGCAGAAATTCGTCTCCTTTCGCCTCGGTGGTGTTCTTCATGAGAAGTCCCTTCACGAGTTCGGCCGCTTGCTGGATCCGCACGTCAATTTCGATACCGCATTAGCTGGCTTCGAGGACACATACGCCATCACAAGTGCTCCTTACCCGGATGTGTGGAGATGGGCCTGCTGCGAGGATGAGAGCTCACCTATCGTCCACCCCACGGTTGGTGACATCTTTCACCCTATTCTTAAATTCTTGCATTATGTTTGGGTGCAATCTCTGTGTTTTTGCAGCAAGACGAGCCGCCACCACGTTTCTTTGGAGGAGCTCGTATTATTCCGTGCTTTAGAGGAGGATGCCAACCTGCACCCCGGATGGTGGCTTGCACGATTCTTTCACAAGCGCACTACCGCCAAGAAGCTTCCTACTGAGCTTCCAGGAGGGCCCTTCATTTCAATTCTGATCGACAACCTCCAGCTCGGTGACAAATGGGGCCCCAATGTTCCTCGTATTCGGATTGAGCATATAGGTGCTGAACTTGCCATAGCACGGGGCATCGACCTTTCGGCAGACTTTGAGAATTGCACGTCCCTCCCCCACCGAGTTCCCCAGTCAGTTGAGCGCCCGCCGTCGCGAGCGCAAATCACCGCGGGGATGAACGAGAGGCTGGCGCGTATTGAGAAGTGGCAGATAGACTACTCGGCTGGGTCGCTTCAATGGCAGAAGGACCGGGTAGCACATGAGGAGATCCAGAACGAGCGATGGACCATTCTTCAGCAGTTCTTGGCCGACCAGTCTGCTAGACACAAGGAAGAGCTCGCTTGGCGACAACAGATGGAGCAGCGGTTCGCCATTTCCTCCATTCCTACTGCACCTCCACCTCCTCCCGCGGAACAGTGATCAGGTTGTTTCTATCCTTTTCCTTTCTTTTCTTTCTTTTTTTGGGTCTCGACCCAATTTTATTCTGTGTGGATCCGGGGCACTTGTCCCGGTTTCCTTTTGATCTTTTTGTTGTTTGTGTTTTATAGGGTTTTGAGTAGCTACTCTGCCCCGCTCTGACGTCTCCGCGTTCATCCATTACACCGCCCTTCACCCTCCAGGTTCTTCGTATCTCTCTCCTTTAGTTTGGTCCTGTGAGGACACAGAACAGTTTAAGTGTGGGGTAGGGTGTTAGATAACCATGCATGATCTTGATTGCCTATCCTCGTGTGCCTTGTGATTCCTGTCCAGTCTCTTTAGCATAGAATTGCTCAATTCTTGACTTTTGATGTGAAATTGGCTTCAATTTTGAATAATGACGTCTAGACTGTTCCACTTAGAACCTGTAACCAACGTGTCAGAACTGATATTAAATGAGTCTAGGTCAGAACAGATCATATATCACTTCTGTAGTTGGAACTGGAATTAATTGAATCAATTGACTTGTTACCAACAAATCTCGATAACACCGCCCTAAGATGATAAATGCTAGCTTCTTCCATGTTTCCACTCCATATTTGATCACCTGTGATTGTGGCTTGAGATTAGACGGAAATCCAATTCGAAATCTTGTGTAAAAAAGTTATAACTAGCTAGGATTAAGTGGCTAAATGGTGAAATCAAGTAATTGAGTGAATCAAATCAATGCTAAGTTCTTTAAAGTGCTGAAAATAAAGCTAGGCAAGCCCGACACCTAAGTGAAGTGTTCAGGTTGAGCACTAGCAAAAGGCACAAGTACTGTGAGCTAGGCAGGTCCAACACCTAAGTGAAGTGTTTGGTATCGAGCACTAGTATGCAGTAAATAAATTAAAGAAAGTTTGAATCTTGAAAAAAATTGTTGTTTAAATTGGTCCTAGCTAGAACGTGTAACGTACGGATCTAGAAACGGATGAAGTCGAGTCGATAGCCACGTCACTTTTTCCTACCTTCGCGTCCACATCATGGCTAGAGCGTAAAGTCTTTTTGATTAGAACTGGTGTTATCGTAGTCGGTTAACCATAATTAATTGTTTTGCCAAGAACGAGCTTTGTTAAAACCACTACTTGAAGTGTGCAGAAATTAGTGAGATCGAAAACTTGTTTAGTTGATATTCTTTGGTGAGACCTCCGGTCGTTGTTCGGACGTTCAGCCAAATAAAAACTACTAATGCTAAGAAAAAGCGTATAGCAGATCGTATTCCACGGGCCTTCGAATGATTGGCTACTTCAGAACTAACCAATTATTCAAGGAAAAACAAGTTGTGCGTGGTGTGAGTTCCACGACTTCTACTTCTAAGAAATGCAGAAAAATTAACAAGATTAAACTAAAGCAGATTGAGAATTAGGGTTTGGAAACAAGAATGACAGACGAACTTAGACTTTGAATCCCCCTTCGTTCCCTAGAGCATTGGCAATCAACAGATCAGCGGATTTCGATTCTCATTCAATCAATTACTAAGACACCACCATAACTCCTTACCCTTAGGTTTAAGACCGGCGAACGTTCGCTCTATCCGTTCTAACTACCAAGATTAACTAGCCGCCCGGGTACGGTCGCCTCTCGCAACGACTTAATTAATTGGTGTAATTACTAGTGATTAATGAGTTACTCTTGCAGTGAATTAACCCTAACCGGTTCCTACGAAAGGCACACTCCAATTATAAGGTTAATTGTTTAATTCGATGTTCTAAAGTAAGGCGAGCGTTCGCTTCTATCCTTAGCTTAACAAGAATCTAATCTAGGTGATCAATCCAGACAAGAAACATGCACAATGAAGAACGAATCAAACATGAAAAAGAACTGATTGAATTTCGAATCTAATCACCGCCGATCCGTGACCGCTTTAAAGCCCTGGGTCACTTAGGGTTCATCTAGTCTAAGCTCTAACGAGTTTAGCTACTCATGATTATTACAAAAGAAACAAAGACAGAGAAAGAGTTCATCATCACAAGGAAGAACGGAAGGGAATCTGAAAAACCTAATTCCGACGACTCTGGCAGACTTTGATCTTCGGTAAGTTACACTCCTAGCTCCGGTTCTCCGAGATGGAAGGGATGGCGTCACGATCTCTATTCGGCTCTTCGAACTCCAACTCTTCGCTCCAGAACTTCAGAGGATTCTGATCTCAAAAGTTGTGTTTTTTCGAATTATGAATTGTATATGTTATTTGGGCCGCCGGGTTAAGTATAAATACTTAACCCTAGTTGGGCCGAGCTGAGCTGATGTTTTCGCCGAAACCATAGGGATAGTTTCGGCGAAAATTCTTGTGTAAATGGCCATGATTTCTCTGCCTTGCATTTTCGGTCCGAAGAGCTTAATGGTTTCGCCGAAATCAGTCTTCACTTGACATCAGCTGATTTGCATTGTTGATTTCGCCGAAACTGTGAGATCATTTTCGCCGAAGGTACAAGTGCATATGGGCAGATTTTTGGTTTGACTTGATTGGCTCCTTGGATCGATTCCGGTTTGATTCCTCGAGGTTCCTACGCCTTAGACACGTCCATAGCTGCTTTATTTGACGGCAAAAACCTGTGCTAACACAAAAACACTAGAAAACCATCAAATAGACCCGAAACGGGCCAAGGTAACACAAATGGCACGAGATAGGGCAATCGATTGAATATTCATTATTCTACCCTAAAAACCATGTCTTAAGCAAAGAAATGTCGCTTAAATGAGGCTGATAATCACGTGAAATCGAGTGTCATCAAATACCCCACACTTAAGCTTTTGCTTGTCCTCAAGCAAACTGAATAGAAACGCTCATGTTCATAAATGATAAGATCGATTAAATTTGAGCTCAATCAAGCAAAATGAATTATTAGACAGATCGATCCTAGAACAAGAAACCTAACATGCATACTGATCAGCCAAACTACCTGGTCTCACTAATAAACTGCACACGACAAGTAATTAGCAATCAATCATGCACGAATTTGACCTGACCGACCAGACTTCTCACACAGGATATATTTAGTACAATGGGGACTCTCACTCTCTGTGTTTAAGGACGTGTTTCTGCTCTCGATCATTCTCTGTTACCGAATTCTGTCATAGGTTTTTATTTCGACCACATCTCCACCACTGTGACAAACGAGTATCTAGTCAAGAAGGACTTTCCTGCTAGGACCGTAATGAATTCTACACTACTCGGGTTTATAATGAGATGGATGATGGGAATGAATGATGATGGCTTGGTGCGGTGTAGCTTTCGACTAACTTCCCTCGAATCTAATCTATGGCTTCCTACCGTCTAACCAAACACTGGTGGAATGATGAACGCTCGTCCTATGATACCCTCAAGCAACCTAGCACTTATTCTTTTTCTTTTGCATACATTTTCCTTTTCAACTTTTCTTACGACTTCGTTCTTCCATTTGTAGGGAGAAGAACGTTTTATTTGAACTAAACTTTGAACTTTTTCTGATTTTCTTATTTCTTCATTTTTTTTTCTGAAGCTTGCTTCTTTTCTTACTTTATTTTTTCTTTTGTGCCGATTTTTCTTTTAGTTGCTAGAGGGGTTTACACGTCTGGACATGATAGCTAAGACCACCTGTTTAATGGCTATAGGCAGGTTACCACAAACTGACTTCCGGTAGGTCAATCTAGAACTACAACCACAGGGGATCAATGGGGAATGAAAGAAATGGGAAATGGTTGTAATGTATTATCGAACCGAAAGAACAGGCCAAGCTCAAGGGTCTAAACCTAGTGGATTTTATCGTTAAGGTAGGCTATCTGGCTTAGTAGCTGAATCTAGGTGCCCCTATCCTTCTAGAACTCGTGTCATCGTGTGGTCTCGAGTAGGTTTCATGCAAATTCTAACTCATTCAAGTAAACAGAAAACCACTCAGAAAGAATTTAAATTGCAAGTTACGTGCAATGGATCAAAAGCTCACAGTTGGTTTGCTAGTCGGATTCGGTCATTTTCATGCAATCAAGGCTACAAACTACAAGTGTGATTTTAAAATTTTGTTCTGACCAGGCAATTTAGCATCAAAGCATACGAGTTGGTTCTCAAGTTCTAGGTTAAGCAGTCTAAGCATCATTATGAAAGTTTGAACAACAACTTAACATCAAAAATCAAGAACTGAGCCATTCTAATGCTAGAGAGACTGGAATGGAATCACGAGGCACACAAAACACAATCAAGGGCAATCAAGTTCATGCAAGGTTCTCTAGCATCCTACCCCACACTTAAATCGGACTGTGTCCTCACAGAACTAATTCTAGAGTTCAGAGTGAAGTAGAAGAACCTGGACCGAGATGATTGGTGTAGGGGATGAGCACGGGTCCTCGGAGCGGAGGGAATCTACCCAAGCGAAGCAAAGGGAATCTCCCAACTGCCTACAAAACAAAAACAAATAAAACATAAAAAGGAAATCGGGACAAGTGTCCCGAATCCACACAGAAAAAAGTTGGACCGAAATCCGAAAAGAATAAATAAAAAGAAGACACCAGAAAAGGAATACAACCCGATCACTGCTGGTCCGGTGAACCGGGAGGTGGAAAGTGGAGAAATTCGCCGAGCTGGCGTTGCCACGCCAGCTGTGCCTCATATCGCCGGTCGGCTCGGCGCATATGTTGCTGCATAATAGTCCATCGCGCCTCTTGAGCGGCGTTGTCGGTGATGCGCCACTCCTGCAGTCGCTCGTATAATTCTCCCACATCCACGGGGTGATGTCACGGCTGGTGAGTATGCGCCGGAAATGGATCTGGAATGCGCGGCGGCGACTGGTGGATGCACCCTGCCTGATGGTGTAGCGAGGGTATATAATCTTGAAACTCAGGCGGCGGCTGCGGCTGCTGCTCCTCAGCATCATCTTCGTCCTCCGACTCGACCGCAGGTTGGAGTGGAGGATCTGCTGCTACATGGGGACTAAGGTCGAGTTCTAAGTCGTACTCGACCGCCAAGTCTCCTCCAACGGTCATAATTGGGTGTCGTGGAATGTTAGGGCCATATTCATGGCTGATGCCGAAGGAGAGGATGAGCTGACCTATGAAGTTGCCTCCCAAGAGTTTGCGTGGTAGCTTCTTCCTCTTGGTCCGCTGGCTGAAGATGTGAGCTAGCACCCAGCCGGGGTGGAGAGGGTAGCTCTCACGGATGGCTCGGTGAAGCACGAGCTCCTCCTTAAGGATATGGTGGCGATCCTTGTCTCTGACATATAAAAGTGACCTCCGCCAAACCATATGAATAAACTTATAGAGCGGGTGAGAGAGAGACTTAACTGAGTTGCTCTTCCCGAGGCGATCGCCAGGCACGCCTGTCATGTCGCTCCAGAGGGCGTGTAACTCCTCGTCGTGCTCATCATCGCCCCAGCCGAGGTGGTGATCGTGATAGTGCTCGTAGGGGATGCCCAGATGAGCGGCAAACTCATCGTAGGTGAGCTGCCTGTACACCCCACCAAGAAAGAAGGTGATCACCTTCTGGCCCCGTCTCCTCTTATGCTCGTCCAAGTCAAATGTCGCCCAGAACTCCTGGAGAGCAATGTCTGGGAACTCGGCGGCTATGGTGGTCAGCTCTAGGAGACCGGCCGGTGCTAGGGCGTCATGCACGTTCCGGTAGGAATCCTCGTCATGCTCCTGGAGTGACTCCATGGATAAAGGACGCACGTCAGCTCCACGGATGTGTTCGATCTTCTGGAAGTTCTCAAAGTAGAAGTCCGGTAGACGGGCGATGGTGGGATGGTATCCAGCATGGCGAGGAAGTGCAGGTGGAGGACCCAGAATGGCGGGTGTGACGGGAGCGGCAGCTCCTGAGCTCGAGGCGCCATCGAGTCGCGCCTTAGTCCTGCGCTCAAAGGTGTTCCTAAACCAGAATGAAACCAAATTAGTCGACCAAAACCTTACCCCACACTTAGTAGAAAAACTCAATTTCACAAAGAAACGAGGGAAACTAAGTGGGGTAAGGAAAGCGGAGTAACCGATAATCATAGACAGTAAAATACATACTTCGGAACAGCCAGAATCGGATAATTACAATCAGAGCTCAAAAAGTCAAACCGACATTTAGAAAGTCAACATTTAAACATATTGGACCCTAATCATGGCAATACTATCACAACTCGGAGAATGACGGTAAAATATTATTTCAATTGGCAAGCACGATAATATGAACAAGAATGAACACTTGGGGCAGCCAAATGATCAACAAAATTCAAAGTCAAACCGACATTTCTCCCAAAAGTCAACATAACAAGAAATTAATCGTATGCATAGCAACATATGACCAACTGATATGGAAATTAAGCATGGAACTCCCTAAGCATCCTAGAACAGTTCTATAAGTTCAATCAATCCTAGTTCACACGAAACAGTTGGCACGCAAAACGAGGCAAACCGAAAAGTCAACCGAAAGTCAACCTCGACGAAATTCAGCAATCCATATGTCAAAAGATTCGTATTGAAAATTCATACAACTTACCTTGAAGCCATGGAAGCAAAAACTGAACGGGTTGGGAGGAATCGGTGAAAAACTTGAAAACTGGGGTTTCGGAGAACTGGAGCTGCAAAGCTCCGATTCGAACGTTCTAGGGCTTGTTGGGATCGGAATGAGGAGGGGAGAGGTGCGGCGGCGGTCGGCGATGGCGGCGGCGAGTGAAACGGCGGCGGCGCCGGGTGTTGAAAGTGGGGCGTTCAGCGATTTCAAAAGGAGAGGGGGGTTTCGGGTAGGCTGAGCGAAAATAAGAGAAGGAGAGAGGAAGGGGACCGGATTTTTAATGGATAAATTAAGTGATTTTGCAAATCAGTTTCGGCGAAAGTAGGGGGGTGGTTTCGCCGAAACTACTAGTTAAAATGGATTGACCGATTTGAACAGGCGGTTTCGCCAAAAATGGAAGCTCGGTTTCGCCAAAAATTTTAGTTGGGATGGTTTCGCCGAAATTAGAAAATTTTTAAACCAAAAATAAGGAACAGGAGAAACAGGTTCGAAATTTGAAACCGGTTTCGCCGAAAACAAGGGTGGTTTCGCCGAAAATTTTGAACTGTTCGGGTTTAAAATATTTTCGCAAATCCGACCAACTTCAGAAAATCACAGTTAAATCCAGAAAAATCGGAACGACCTCAATCAACTTGTAACTGACTCTATGACACGCAGACTCTACACGAAAAATAATAAATCAAACAAACTGATACTTTTGGCTCTCCCGAACCGACTCTAAAATACCAAGGTTGAAACAAAACAAAACTGACTCCAGCCGTGGGTTGCCTCCCACGAAGCGCTCTTTTATTAACGTCCTTGAGCTGGACGATACCAGGACGGTATTAGGAGACGTCCCAACTTAGAGTCTCCTTCACGCTCGCGTTGGAGTTCATAAAGTACAGCTTCGGGACTTCTCCGGTAAGCGTGAATCTCTTCCCGTTTGCATGTAGTAGTTTGGTACGTCCGTCGGGAAGATGACCAACAAACTTGAATGGTCCGAACAGCTCTCTAGAGAGATCATCCTTCTTGAGTGTGACGATGGAAGGAATGAGGACTGTCGGTTTCTCTTTTTCTTTCTTCTTTGGCTTGTTATCACCAGGATCGGTGATCGTTAGTACTTCTTTAGGAGATGCTTTCGGCTTCTCCTTCCATACTTGTTCCGGTGTCGGTTTCTCGGAACGAAATGGTGTTACAGCCGGCTCGGTGGAAGACGGCGAAATTTTTGGTCTCCAGACCATTTGGGTCATCGTCTTCTTGTTCTTTCCTCGAGGTCTGCTCGGTGGTTTAGAAGAGGCTTGCAGTTCCTTCTTCTTCTTAGGCGGCTTCTGAACCGATATTTCTGGCTTCTTCTCGGTACCCTGTCCAGCACCTGCAGTGTCAATTAATCTAGAAACACTGGAAGAAACATTAGAAATGAAGTTGACCGAGGCCAACTCCACAATCTCTACGATAAACAATTTAATTCTTCCTTAGGAATGTATTTCATCCCGTCCTTGAGACGGAATGTTGCAGTATCCTTCCCCACCCTTACAGTTAGAGAGCCATTAGGAACATTGACATTAATTCCGGCTGTCGCCATGAATGACCGACCCAAGAGAAGGGTAGAATATGTCTCTTGAGTATCCATAACTATATAATCAACGAAAAACCAGAACGGGCCACACAAGTGATTACATCCTGGATCATTCCTTTAGGTTCTCTTAGAGTTTTGTCAGCGAACACTAAATTCATGTTGGCAGGTTGTAATTCCCCTAGGTTCAGTTTCTTATATAAACACATAGGCATGACATTTATAGAAGCACCTAGGTCTATTATGCTACGCTCGATTTTAATGCCATTAATGCTCAAAGGTAAGGTAAAAGGACCAGGGTCGGGGCACTTAGCTGCAATAGGTATGGGTGGTGGCCGAGGGATGATAGCCGAGCACTCTCCCTTATTGGAAACGGGAATTTCTTCCTTCTCAGACGGGCTGGTCTGCTCACTGCTCCTGGTTGTTACGGCCTTAGCGTGCTCGTTCTTCACGGTGGAGCTGTCTGGAGACGGAGCCTGATTGAAGATGGGAAGACGAGCCATCGCACTAGCAATTTTATTTATCATATCGTCTATTCTTTTCCCAGATGCTATCTATTCTTTGTTGAGAACGGCTTGCGCTTTGAATCTTTCCTCGTGATCATCAAGTCTTGCTGTAATTAGATCAAACTTCCTAGCTATTCTCCTCTCCCAATTGTCCTCATATATAAGATTCGGAGGCTGCTATACTCTGGTGAATCTGGAAGGATCTTGATAACCATTGTCCATGTATTGATTTCGGCTCTGGTCGAGTTGGAAGTTGTAGGGAGGGCGCTCATAGAAGCCTTCCCGTTGTTGAGGAGGTGTTCTGAACTGACGGTAGTCGGAGTAGCCTCTTTGATCCCTGGTGAAGCTGTGGTCAATAAAGTTGACTTCCTTGTTAGGCCAGTTATTAGTTGTACCGAGGATTTCTTCCATTTTTTATGTACTGCGATCTTAATCTGATCTTCACTGCTTGGTTGACTCTTGGCTGCTCCAAACTGTCTTTCCCTATTTCTGGACTTAGATGCGCAGTCCGCAAAGTGAAGTAGAGCAGCTTCTGGTTCAAGTGTTGTGCAGTCGCCATCAGCTAAGATGTTGACCCATTCAGCTGTTTCTTCATTCATCCCTTGGGCAAAGATTTCAGCTAGCTGACTCTGGTTGAATCCATGATGAGGGCATTCAGATAGGAGTGTTTGGAAATCGTTCCAAGCATCGTGTAAACTGACTCCTTCCTTCTGAGAGAACCTAGCGATGCTATCCTTGTAGAATGTCGTTCTTGAAGGGGGATAGTATTCTTCTATGAAGTCTTGAGCTAGATGATCCCAGTCAGTGTAGTGGCCAGGTGGTTTCGAGCTGAGCCATACCTTGGCGTTGCCTTTAAGAGAGAATTGGAATGCCCGCAAGCAAAGATTGTTCTTGTTGAGATTCCCTTTTTTGAACGTCTCGCACATGTCAAGGAAGTTCGCCAAATGTGTGCGGGGGGTTTTCTTGCAGCTTCCCTTCGAATCGAAGATTCTTAGTGACCATGTTCAGGACGAAGGTTGTGATATCATAATCAGGGTCGTCATCGTTGTGCGGCACGACTACGCTAGCTCGGAGGTAAGCCGCATTTGGTCTACAGTAATCCGCCACGGTGCGCTGAGCAACTAGTACGGGAGGAGAAGGTGGTGGTGAATCTGAAGTAGTGGATGAAACGGATGAAGATGAGGAGTTCTCCTTCAACTCCTCAATCTTTTGAGGGATAGGTGGTGTAGGCGGTGTGGTTATGACTTGCTTCTGAGCTCGCGGTTTCTTCGGCGAAGCAGAATTACCCGGCTTAAACTGAGAATGAGCAATCGAGCGGTTCATGAACCTGTAGAACAACCTAGAAGCAACAAAAGCAAACATACCGGTGTAAAATCGAAGTGGGTGAAAAAAAATGAAAGATGGAAAGTAGAAGAATAAATTGCCAGATCTTCTTTCAACAATCAAAAGAAGTCCCCGGCAACGGCGCCAATTTGGTGAGACCTCCGGTCGTTGTTCGGACGTTCAGCCAAATAAAAACTACTAATGCTAAGAAAAAGTGTATAGCAGATCATATTCCACGGGCCTTCGAATGATTGGCTACTTCAGAACTAACAAATTATTCAAGGAAAAACACGTTGTGCGTGGTGTGAGTTCCACGACTTCTACTTCTAAGAAATGCAGAAAAATTAAAAAGATTAAACTAAAGCAGATTGAGAATTAGGGTTTGGAAACAAGAATGACAGACGAACTTAGACTTTGAATCCCCCTTCGTTCCCCAGAGCATTGGCAATCAACAGATCAGCGGATTTCGATTCTCATTCAATCAATTACTAAGACACCACCATAACTCCTTACCCTTAGGTTTAAGACCGGCGAACGTTCGCTCTATCCGTTCTAACTACCAAGATTAACTAGCCGCCCGGGTACGGTCGCCTCTCGCAATGACTTAATTAATTGGTGTAATTACTAGTGATTAATGAGTTACTCTTGCAGTGAATTAACCCTAACCGGTTCCTACGAAAGGCACACTCCAATTATAAGGTTAATTGTTTAATTCGATGTTCTAAAGTAAGGCGAGCGTTCGCTTCTATCCTTAGCTTAACAAGAATCTAATCTAGGTGATCAATCTAGACAAGAAACATGCACAATGAAGAACGAATCAAACATGAAAAAGAACTGATTGAATTTCGAATCTAATCACCGCCGATCCGTGACCGCTTTAAAGCCCTGGGTCACTTAGGGTTCATCTAGTCTAAGCTCTAACGAGTTTAGCTACTCATGATTATTACAAAAGAAACAAAGACAGAGAAAGAGTTCATCATCACAAGGAAGAACAGAAGGGAATCTGAAAAACCTAATTCCGACGACTCTGGCAGACTTCGATCTTCGGTAAGTTACACTCCTAGCTCCGGTTCTCCGAGATGGAAGGGATGGCGTCACGATCTCTATCCGGCTCTTCGAACTCCAACTCTTCGCTCCAGAACTTCAGAGGATTCTGATCTCGAAAAGTTGTGTTTTTTCGAATTATGAATTGTATATGTTATTTGGGCCGCCGGGTTAAGTATAAATACTTAACCCTAGTTGGGCCGAGTTGAGCTGATGTTTTCGCCGAAACCATAGGGATAGTTTCGGCGAAAATTCTTGTGTAAATGGCCATGATTTCTCTGCCTTGCATTTTCGGTCCGAAGAGCTTAATGGTTTCGCCGAAATCAGTCTTACTTGGCATCAGCTGATTTGCATTGTTGATTTCGCCGAAACTGTGAGATCATTTTCGCCGAAGGTACAAGTGCATATGGGCAGATTTTCGGTTTGACTTGATTGGCTCCTTGGATCGATTCCGGTTTGATTCCTTGAGGTTCCTTAAGCAAAGAAATGTCGCTTAAATGAGGCTGATAATCACGTCAAATCGAGTGTCATCATTCTTGCATGTGTAGGTCACTCTTTCTATGTGGAACAGTCTAAGCCAAATTGTTAGAATTTAATCTCAGTTTAATCTCATGTCATTTATGAATTTGAGTGTGTTCTAGTTCAGTTTGCTTGAGGGCAAGCAAAAGCTTAAGTGTGGGGTATTTGATGACACTCGATTTTACGTGATTATCAGCCTCATTTAAGCGACATTTCTTTGCTTAAGACATAGTTTTTAGGGTAGAATAACGGATATTCAATCGATTGCCCTATCTCGTGCCATTTGTGTTACCTTGGCCTGTTTCGGGTCTATTTGATGGTTTTCCAGTGTTTTTATGTTAGCACAGGTTTTTGCCATCGAATACGGTAGCCAAGGACGTGTCTTAGACGTTAGAACCCGAAGAATCACACATAAATCAACCGGAGAAATCGCTCAAGTCAAAGAAAACGCCTGCCCCATTTACTCATGTATTTTCGGCGAAAATACCCTTGGGTTTTCGCCGAAAACGTAAGAAGGAATCCACTGCCCCGAGTATGAAGAAGTTTTCGCCGAAATCACTCTACTATTTTCGGCGAAAATCCCAGTTGAAATCAGAAAATCTCGGGTTGATATAAATAGAGAACTCGGCGGCTAATGAACACATATATCACTTTTTACAACTGAACACACACACACACCAACCACGACAGAGAAAGAGACAGAGCGAGTAGATAGAGTTCGAGGAGCAACAACGGATCGTGACGCCATCCATCCACCTCGGAGAGCCAGTGCTAGGAGTTGAAAATCCAGCAGATTGGAGCTGCCAGGAAGCATCGAAATTAGGTTTTGCAGTTCTTCTCTGTTTGCCTATCTGAGATGTATTTCTTGTCTGTCTTCGATTTTTCTGTATTGAATATGAGTAGATAAACTCGTGTAGCTTATATTAGATGAACCCTAAGTGACCCAGGGCTTAAAGCGGTCACGGATCGGTGGTGGTTAGATTTGAAGTTCATTCAGTTTCATCTTTCATGTTTGATTTGTTCTTCATTTTCTATGTTTCTTGTCTGGTTTGGCCACCTAGATTAGATTCTTGTTAAGATAAGGATAGAAGCGAACGCTCGCCTTACTTTAAAACACCAAATCGAACAGTCAGCCTTATAATTGGAGCGTGCCTTTCGTAGGAACCAATTAGGGTTGATCCATTGCTAGAGTAACTCATTAATCATTAGAATTTGCACCAGTTAAGTTAAGTCGTTGCGAGAGGCGATCGTACCCGGGCGGCTAATTAATCATGGTAGCTAGATCGGATAGAGCGAACGTTCGCCAGTCTTAAACCTAAGGGTCAGGAGTTATGGTGTCTATGAAATGAATGAACTAGAATCGAAAATCGTTGGTCTGTGACTGCTGTTGCCTTGGTGATCTAAGGGGGATTTGAAGTCTAAGCTTGTCTGTCATCTTTCTAGTCAATTAATCAATCTTCAATCTTTCTTCGCTTTAATTCTCATTTCAACTTATTTTTGCATTCTTAGTATAGAGGTCGTGGAACTCACACCACGCACAACTTGTGTTTGAACTTGAATTAAATTGCCAACATCTTTGAGTAAGGAAGTAGAGGAAACCCCTGGAATACGAACTACCCTAGCTTTTGTAGCTTTGTTAGTTATTTGTTTGAACCCGAACAACGATCTTAGGATCATCAGATGGCCAGAAGCTCTTTCTCTGTAGTATTGTAATTTCTCTGAGCATCATTGACCGTCTTGCTAGCAAAATAGATAGGATGAAATCTCTTCTCCTTTCTCTGACCAAGAACCACGCCAACGGCGAAGTCACTAGCATCGCACATAATCTCGAATGGAAGATTCCAATCTGGTGCTGTAAGGATCGGTGCGGTGGTGAGTTGAGTCTTCAAAGTTTCAAAGGCTTCAAGACAAGCTTTATCAAACACGAAAGGAACATCTTTCTCAAGAAGCTTCGTGATAGGAAGAGTGATCTTGGAGAAATCTCTGATGAATCTTCGGTAGAACCCAGCATGACCGAGGAAACTACGAACTGTCTTAACTGAGGATGGCGGCGGCAAGCTGGCGATGGTTTCAAGCTTGGCACGATCGACTTCTATACCGGTCTTAGAGATCCTATGGCCCAGAACAATGCCTTCGGTAACCATGAAGTGACATTTCTCCAACTAAGAGCCAGGTTGGTCTCCTCACAACGAGCTAGCACTTTGTCCAAATTGGCCAGGCACTTTGAAAATGAATCTCCATAGACGGAGAAGTCGTCCATGAATACCTCCACCACATTCTCTACCAGATCTCCAAATATAGCCAGCATGCATCTCTGAAAAGTGGCAGGAGCATTACATAAACCAAAAGGAATGCGACGATAAACAAACGTACCAAACGGGCAGGTGAAGGTCGTCTTCTCTTGGTCATCAAGCTCGATAGGGATCTGGAAGTAACCGGACATCCCATCTAAGAAGCAATAGTAGTCATGACCAGCCAATCGTTCAAGCATCTGATCAATGAATGGCAGTGGAAAGTGATCCTTCTTGGTGGCATCATTTAGTCGTCGATAGTCGATACAGACTCTCCATCCGGTAACTGTGCGAGTCGGAATGAGCTCACCCTTTGGATTAGGGATGACGGTGATTCCTCCTTTCTTCGGGACGACTTGAGTGGACTGACCAAGGACTGTCGGCAATAGGATAGATGATACCGGCATCTAGGAGCTTGAGTACTTCCTTCTTCACAACTTCCTGCATCAGAGGGTTAAGTTGGCGTTGCGGTTGTCTGACTGGTTTGAATTCTTCGTCAATGACTATCCGATGTTTGCAGAAGGTTTCAGAGATGCCTCTGATGTCGGCCAACTGCCAGGCAATAGCTCGGACATGCTTCTTGAGTAGCCTGATCAGTTGCTCTTTCTGCTCGGGAGATAAGTTCGAATTGATGATGACAGGCAACTGGCAGTCCTTCCCCAGGAATGCGTATTCTAGGTGGTCAGGCAGCTCCTTCAAAGTAAGTTCTGGCGGATTCTCATATGAGGTAGTAATCCGACTCGATGCTGGCTCGATGTGTGTAGGCGCAGTGATGGGTGTGAATGTCGCCTTCTGCTCGTCTAACTCATCTTGCCATAGGCGCTGCTCTGGGTCTTCTAGTGCACTGTCAATCCCTGAAATCAAACACAACTCTAGTGGATCACTAGATAAGGCATTAGTAACGAAGTTGGTCGAGGCCAACTCTAGGGGATCAACAGTATAACAGTTATCATCTTGAGCAACAGAGTATCTCATGTTATCTTTAATGCGGAATGCAACACTCTCCTGTCCTACACTTAAGGTTAACAGGCCTTGTTTACAGTTAATATTTGCACCAGCAGTTGCTAAGAAAGGTCGACTTAGGATAAGTGTTCCATCTAATTCACGGGTATCTAGAACAACGAAATCTGCAATTATAGTAAACGGACCACAGCAAACAGATACATCTTCTATTATACCCCTAGGTAGTTTGACAGACCTATCGGCTAACACGAGATGCAAAGTAATCGGTTTTAATTACCCTAAGTTCAGCTTTTCATAGAGATAAATAGGCATAACATTAATGGATGCACCAGAATCAGCCAGACTACGATCAATTTTAATACCATTAATGATGCACGGTAATGTAAAAGGACCGGGATCAGAACACTTAGCTGGAGGTGGTGGTGGCTGTCTTATGGGAGATGGCGCACCGAAGAGAGACGCGCATTCATTAGTGAGCGTGACAGAGTACGCCTCTCCATTCTTCACTTTCTTCACGAGATCCTTAAAGAGCTTCCCAAGCGGTGGTATGATCTCCACAGCTTCAGTTACTGGTATTTTGATTTCTGCAGTCTTAAGAACATTGTACCACCTCTTGTACTGAGTATCGTGATCCTTAGCCTTGCTCATTGCAGCTTTTGGGAAGGGGATCTGAGGTATGTATGGCGCCAAGACGGGCTCAGGAGCTGTCTTGGGAGGAGGGGTTGGTGCTGCTTCTTCTTCTTCTGTTATATCTTCAATTTCTGGCATATCCATGGCAGCACTGGTATCTGGTATCATGTCAGGTTCTGGAGCCTTTGGATCAGTTGTTTGCTTGCCGCTCTGGTGGTAATAGCTTGAGCGTGCTCGCTCTTTGCACCGGAGTCTGCTTGAAATGCTGCGGGATTAAGGAGAGGATTGCTAGTAAAAAGTTTAGTCATATTGCTTATTGCATCTTCTATTCTTTGGCTTTGAGCTCTCTGTCCTTGATTGAGTGCGGCTTGAGCTTTTAACTAAATGTCGTGGTCGTCAAGTCTACTCATGATCTGATCGAACTTCTTCTCATAATCCATGTCTCTATTGTAATACGGCTTTGCTTGGAACTGTTGTTGTCCTCCAATGAGTCCTGGAGGTCTTTGATACGGATCTACAAACCGTTTGTACTAGTTCTGCGGTACGAGGTTCCTGAAACCGGTGTAGCCTTTTAGATTGTTGGCGAAGCCTTGATCAACGAAGTTTACCTCTTCTGCAGACCAGACTTCTGTTTTACCGAAGTTGAGGCAGCTTCCACCGTTATGAGCGCAGGATCCACACCATCCACAGTCAGCCGAAAAGATGGTAGCTGGCGGGGGATCAAGGGGGATACCAGCTGCTTGTAGATGTTTCTGAACTTCTGCTTTGATCTGCTCTGCAACGCTCAACTGACCCTTGGTTCCTTCTCTTTACCTCTCCCAATTTCTGGATTTTCGAGCACAGCTAGCAAAATGCAGAAGAGCATCTTGAGGAGTAAGGGCGGTGCAGTCTCCGCCTGCTAAGGAGTTGACCCACTTTGCAGATTCTTCGCACATACCTCGAGCAAAGAATTCAGCCAGCTGCCTCTGTTCATACCCATGATGAGGGCAGTTGAAGAGAAGGGATTGGAATTCATTCCAAGTGTCGTACATGCTTGCATCTTCTCTCTGAGTGAAACTGGAGATGCGGTCTTTATAAGCAATTGTCCTCGCGGGAGGAAAGTATTCCTCAACAAAATCTTGAGCTAATGCCTCCCAGTCAGTGTAATGACCTGGTGGTTTGCTTCCAAGCCACTGCTTAGCTGCACCTCTGAGAGAGAACGGAAAAGCTCGGAGACATAAAGCGTTCTTGTTGAGGTTCCCAGACTTGAAAGTTTCACAGACAGCCAGAAAGTCAGCTATATGTGTGCAGGAATTATCATCTGGCTTTCCTTTGAATTGTACGTCCCTAGAGATTAGTTCTAGGAGAGGAATCTTAATCTCATAGTCAGGATCATCGTCATTAGAAAGCACGGTGATGGGGGATCGAAAGTTGGATGCACGCGGCTTACTGTAGTCCGCAACACTCCTAGGAGCAGCCATTGCGGAAGGGGAAGATGGAACGGAAGTGATACGATTATGTACCTACTATGATCTGCAAGAGACAAAAATAAACACAACCGGTGTAAAATCGAAGTGTGATGGAAATGAAAGATGGAAAGGTAAAAGAATAAAAATGCCAACTCTTCTTTCAAAGAAATAGAAGAGTCCCCGGCAACGGCGCCAATTTGATGAGCTGCAGAATAGCGGTCAATCAAATAACTACCAAGCTGTGAAGCTAGGGTAGATCGTATTCCACGGGTCTCCTCTACTTCCTTACTCAAATATGTTGGCAATTAAATTCAAGGTTAAACACTTAGTGCGTGGTGTGAGTTCCACGACTTCTATACTAAAATGCAAAGATCAATTGAAATGAAATTAAGACGAAGAAAGGTTGATTGAAAGACTAAGACGGACGACAGACAAGCTTAGATTTCGAATCCCCCTTAGATCACCAGAGCAATAGCAATCACAAGACCAGCGGTTTGTTTCAATTCTAGTTCATTCAGTTCTCAGACACCACCGTAACTCCTGACCCTTAGGTTTAAGACTGGCGAACGTTCGCTCTATCCGATCTAGCTACCACGATTAATTAGCCGCCCGGGTACGGTCGCCTCTCGCAATGACTTAACTAACTGGTGCAAATTCTAACGATTTATGAGTTACTCTTGCAGTGGATTAACCCTAACCGGTTCCTACGAAAGGCACACTCCAATTATAAGGTTAATTGTTCAACTTGATGTTCTAAAGTAAGGCGAACGTTCGCTTCTATCCTTAGCTTAACAAGAATCTAATCTAGGTGGCCAAACCAGACAAGAAACATGAACAATGAAGAACAAATCGAACATGAAGAAGAAACTGAATGAATTTCAAAACTAATCACCGCCGATTCGTGACCGCTTTAAAGCCCTGGGTCACTTAGGGTTCATTTAATCTAAGCTCTACGAGTTTAGCTACTCATATTCAATACAGAAGAATCGAAGACAGGCAAAGAATACATCTCAGGTAGGGAAAACAGAGAAGAACTGCAAAACCTAATTTCGACGACTCCTTGCAGCTTCAATCTGCTGAATCTTCAACTCCTAGCACTGGCTCTCCGAGATGGATGGATGGCGTCACAATCCGTTCCTGGCTCCTCGAACTCTATCTACTCGTTCTCTCTCTCTCAGTCTTGGGATTTTTCGTCCCGTGTAAATTGTGTGTAAAAATTGTATATCTCCAATTTTTAGCCGCTGCTTTTGTATTTAAACCTAACCGAGCGACTGCTGATTTTTGCTTGGATTTTCGCCGAAAATACAAGGGAATTTTCGGCGAAAAATATATGTTGAATTCGTCTGTTTCTTCTAGCTGAAATGGCTTAGGGTTTTCGGCGAAAACTCCCAAGGTTTTCGCCGAAAACTTCTTCTTGATCGGGATAGTGGATTCCTTCTTACATTTTCGACGAAAACTCAAGGGTATTTTCGCCGAAAATCTGTGTGTAAATGGGGCAGGAATTCCTTTTGAGTTGAATGACTTTTCTGGTTGATTCGGGTGTGATTCCTCGGGGTTCCAGTGCCTTAGACACGTCCTTGGCTACCGTATTTGATGGCGAACACCTGTGCTAACACGAAAATACTAGAAAACCATCAAATAGACCCGAAATGGGCCAAGGTAACACAAAAGGCATGAGATGGATCGGTTGAGTGAATATTCACTATTCTACCCTAAAAACCATGTCTTAAGCAATGAAATGTCGCTTAAATGAGGCTGATAATCACGTCAATTCGAGTGTCATCAACTGTCTAGAAGAAGCTCCATTAATTAACACTCAAAACTTGACAGTTTGTACCACCTCTTAACTCAACGAACCCACATCTCACAAAAAACTAATGCTTTAAGCATAGCCAAAAGGAAATCTAGCTAACTCTGTTATACGCCTTAAGCATATCCAATTTTAAAAGGAAACTACTCTCTTTCCCTTTCTTCCGAAGCTTAAGCTTATGAACCGCTTCATGAACCACAATCACATTATCTCGAATGCATCTATTCCCTGTAAAGGCCGCTTGTAGCTCCTATATGATTATAGGAATGAAGAGTTTAAGTCTTCAAGACATAATCCTTGAAATAATCTTCGATCTGAAATTTGTAATACTAATCGATTGATACTAAGAAATAGAGTTTGGATTATGTATCATAGGAATAAGTGTAATGTTTGTGTCATTCTTCCCTGATATTTTAACATCTTTGAAAAAATCCTTGACTTTGTTACACAGCATGTCCCCCTATCTTGTTCCAATGCGTTTGGAAAAACTTTCCCGGGAACCTGTCGGATCCTGGATCATTTGAGGGTCCAAGTTGGAAAGCAGCCAACTTAATTGCAGCATTAATAACATGCCTAGCGAGGGAGATATTCATATCTTCAGTGAACATTGAGGGGAAATCCTTGAAAATGGAGAATTCATTCACAGTTAGGTGTCGTAAATAGCTCATTGAAGAATCCAGCAATATGATCCTTCAAGTAGGATGGTTCTTCGATAAAAACCCCATCATCTCCTATAAGGAAAGATATATTATTGCTCTTCCGCCATTGAATCGTTGACATGTGAAAGAACTTTTTGTTCTTATCCCCACGTTTCAACCAATTTACACATGTTCTTTGTGACCAATACGTTACCTCAATCCTCCACAACCTTTGAATTTCCTTTTGGATCGACTCCTCCTCTCATGTGTACCCTTGACTTGAGTTTCTTTCTTGATTTTGCTGAAGTCAACTCAGGAGACTATTAATGGTTTTTCTCTGCTTGTCCAAGGGGTTCTTTTTCTATTCTGCCAACATTCTGGAACATCCCTGCAAGTTCTCATTGCTACTCCTCTCTTCATCCCACCCTTGTTCAATAACCCTTGAGTAACTTTCTTCTTCCATCCATCCAATTTCATAGAAGAATCTTCTTAGATCTTTGCTTCCATTCGGGTCAGCTAACAATAATATTGGATTGTGATCGGAAACAAGCTCACCATAGCTTTAGAGAAGAGGTTGATCCATGCACTATTTGCCAAAGCTCTATATATCCAAATTTCCCCTAACAAGATTACCTTCTGTCTACTTCTTCAGAAGTATGGTAGTAGGACGAATAGCTATATTTGGGGGGAAGCTGAGTCGATGATGAGATAATGATGTAACGTGCTCATTCGGATGTGCTCATTAGTTGTTGATGAGATAATGATGCATATGATGATGATGGTGAATGATGATGATGATGATGATGATGTTGATGATGGATGGATGGCGTGATGGTGAGGAAGAACGAAGCAGGCGGAACTAATAAAAATAATAATAATAATAAAATTGGTTTTCTTTTTTTCCTCTCTAATTCGTGTACATCAAAGGTATTATATAACCTATAAACTATTAGACTAATTCTCTAACTAGTAACCTAAACAAACTCAATAACTAATTAAGATAATATTCCACTAACAATAATAATTAAAAACTAATAATTAATTTCTAAAAAATAGGCACGTAACACTTTCTCATTGCCGCTTCCTTGTTTATCGGCCCCTTAATCTCATGTGACTTCCCTATCTTTCAGGATTCTTCTCAAATAAATCCGAATTTAACATTCTGATTTCACAAAACGAAATTGTGTGCCCCATAATTTCGCAGCAGTAGCAGAAGTCAGGTATGTTTTCATACCGGAAATCAATTCTATCTTCACCGTTGAGACTTCAGAAGCTAGTAGGGAGAGGCTTCTTCAAGAAAATCTCCATTCGAACCCTTAGGAAGCTTTTCCATTCTCTCGATTCCCTGTCTTAATCTTTGTAATCCACCAAGCCCTTGAACATTTTAGCAATTTTCTCTAGATTCCCATTTCTTCTAAGGTCATGTGTCAACCCCGCCACCTTTCAGAAAGCTGATAGCGTGTGGCGTGCGTGTTTCTATCTCAACTTGAGAACGAGTTCAGGCATTCCCAGATCTCCGTAGGAGGAGTTGTTCCCTTTGTGGGTGCGCTCCTCTGGGCTTCTCCGTCAAGGATAATTCTACCGGAAGGCTCCTAGAGTCGATTGGAGAGTTGTGACTAATCGACTATTCCTTTGAGGTTGTGTTTACTATTCCATTGGATTTTCTTCTATTTTGAACTTTATTTGCTTGATTTCTTTCTTCGAGCTTTGTTCATTCGATTCTTTTCCGAGCAGGAGATTTTCTTTGTGGGTGTGCCCCTCTGGAATCTCCTAAGTGGGAAGGGATTCTTTAGGTGGCTCTTGGAGTCTTCTAGGTTATCAAATATTGTCTCGAATTTATCTTTTCTCTCATAGATCCTTCTATTATGATCTAGATCTCTCTTATGACCGATCTTGGAAAATTCACAAAAAAACAACTGGAAAAAGTTGGGCATCGGTGGTTGGCCCGGATCCAAATCCTGATCTAGTTTATACCCTCCAACACTTATAGATGGTGTTCTGCTGGTGCTAAAGGAAGTGTTAGAACTTGGCTATCGTGAGCTTAAGAGATCAATGGTTGGTCAGATTCTGGGAAATCCTCCTCCACTTCGTATTGTTCAGGCGCTTGTCAACAAGCTTTGGGGATATGAAGGGCACATCGCAGTTTCAATTCTTCCTGACTCAGAATCATTTTTGTTTGAATTCCCTTTTGTGATCTTGTGTGATTGGGTTTTGGAGAGACTGTGGCATATTTAATCCCAACCTTTGCTTTTGAGATGCTGGAGTTCAAAGATAGAACTAGTAACTATTGAACCTGTGGAAATTCCTATTTGGGTGACTTTTCAAACTGTTCCCCCGCCGCTATGTAATCATCTTGGTGTGTGGTTATTGTCAATTGCAGTTGGGAGACCTTTGAGTAAGTTTATTAGAACTGGTACACCTGTCAAAGTTTGCGTACTAATTGGTGAAGATGATGCTAGGCCAAATAAGGTCTCAATTGCTATTGATGGAGTACAGTTTGTGGTGGAAGTTGTGTATCCTTCCCCTAAATCATATGATAAACCATCTAAAGTGGGAAAGCCAAAGAAGGTATGGAGGCAGATACCTGCAGTATTCGTTAATGGAAATGGAGAGTATGGTGAAAGCTCAACAACATCTACAAAAGAAAATGGAGCAAATGGAGAAAGCCCAAAATCTGTGGAGATGCCTGAGCCAATTATTAAGACAGATGACACACATGTGGAGAAAACTCATGTAAAAGCTCATTGTAGTACAAATGATGCAGGGGATGAGTCAAAAGATGGAGGGGAGTCTGTGCAGGACATTGTTAAAATTGTTGTGCAAGAGTCAAACAAAGATTCTGAGTCTGATGATACTTCCACTCACACTAAACACCCTACTATTGCTACAACAGGCAATGATTCAACATCTTTTTCGAAAGGGACTAAATCATTTGAAAATGTTACAACACAAGGAGAAGGTAAGGTATTAGATGTTGATAGTGATGAAAATGAAGACAAGGTGAAACAGAAGTTGAAAGTAGGGCTTTCTCCCCTCAAAACTTTCCTCTTAAAAAGGGGGGTCGGAGAGGAAAACATCGATAAAATGAAGGTATTGTTATGGAATCAGATGGAGTTTAACTGCATTGGTAAGCAGAAGTATATAGTAAGTTTAATTTTAAAGTTAAATATAGATGTGGTTGGTTTGTTGGAGACGAGGGTGAGTCAAATAAATTCTACTTCAATAATAGCTGGAAAGTTTGCTCAATGGAATAGCTTCACTAATTATGATAAAAGCTTTCTGGGGAAGATTTGGGTGCTATGGAACTCCTATATTGATATGTTAGTGATATTCTACTATGATGAGATGGTTCTCTTCTTGGTAAAAGATGCAAATCCGTTCTATCTTGGAATCTTCTATGGAGCAAATAAAGTTATGGAACGAAAGATTCTTTTTGACAGAACAAGAGGTATGTTATCAAAGCTCATGTTACCTTTAAGTGTGATGGGAGGATTTTTGTACTATTACTTCTCCAGAGGAGGCTTTAAATAGGGTTGGAATCACTAGAAGTATGTTGGATTTTAATGAGTGGATAAATGAAATTCATCTGGTTGATCATTTAACGTCTGGATCTCACTTCACCTGGTATAATAATATAGAGGATGATCCTATCTGTAGGAAATTGGATAAATGTCTTATTAATGAAGCTTGGCTAAAGCAGAACTCTAATAGTAGAGTGGAATTGCTAGCTAGTCAGACCATTGTGGTATTCTAATGGATACCTATGTCAGTTTGAAGAGTTTGCCTAAACCGTTCAAATTTTTTTATGTGTGGACTAAAGATCAGGAGTATGAGAAATTTGTTCATTCTCCCTGGCAATCAGAAGAGGAGGGTTGGAGGAAATAGTGGATTTTACAGGGTTTATGCAAGACTCAAGAATGTTAAAAATGAATTGAAGAGATTAAATTACAAGAAGTTTTCAGATATGTCTGGTAGACTTAAAGAAGCTGAGGAGTTGATGCAATATGCTCAAATGGAGGCTTACAATTTGCCCACAAAAGAAAAAAATGAAAAGAGAAATCTTACTCAACAAATTTGGGAGGAGTTGAAAACTGTTGAGGAATCTTTTACTAAGCAGAAATCAAGGGAGCAAATGGTTGAACTTGGGGATTTAAACACAAATTATTTCCATCTGGCAGTGAAGATTAAGAATACTAGAAATGAAATTGCTCAAATGGAAAGAGATCATGGTACTATAACAGCTGATGTGGATGAGATCTTTGGGATAGCTGTAAAGTTTTACACAGATCTCTTGAGAGTGATTGATAAAAATGTGAGCATTCCTACAGCTCAGGAGATAGAAGGTATTTTGATAAAAAAAGATTTCAAATGAAATAGCATCAGAGATATGTAAGTTAGTCGCTGCTGATGAAATAAGACAGGCTCCATTTGACATTCCTACTGATAAGAGTCCTAGTCCATATGGATTCTCATCACTATTTTTCCAGAAGTCTTGGAGTCTGGTTGGCCCGAAAATCATTAAAGTAGTGCCGAATTTTTTTCATACAAGTAAGATGCCTAAACCTGCTAACTTTACCTACTGGCTTTAATCCCAAAAAAATGTTGCAAATATAAAGGATTTTTGTCCTATAGCATGCTGCAGTGTCTTGTAAAAATGTGTTGCAAAGATTATTTCAGCCAGACTGAAAATGTGCTTATCAGAAGTAATCAGTTTAAACCAATCTGCATTTGTGAAGGGGGGACAAATAGGGGATAACGTACTGATGGCTCATGAATTAGTAAATGCTTACCAATTGAAGAACACTTCCCCTAGATGTGCTGGAAAGATAGATTTAAGGAAAGCTTTTGACTCAGTAAACATAGAGTTCTTGATAGCAATGTTAACAACCATGAGGTTTCCATCTGCTTTTATCACTTGGATAAGGGGGTGTTTATCGAGTGTGATGATTAGTGTTGGAATGAATGGAGGAATTGTGGGTGATTTTGAAAGTAAAAAAGGGTTAAGGCAGGGGGTCATTTATCTCGAGGTCTATTTGTAGTAGTAATGGAAGCTTTACACTACCTATTTGTGAAGAGTGCAGGTATGGCCTAATCTTTGTCCTTAGAACTAAATTCATTGGCTTCGAATACATAAAAATTGTATGCTACTGACCTTGATTTCAAGGATATCTTTGAAGCTTGTGAGTAGGGAGGATTTGGAAAATTTTACAAACAGGATGGCTACTTGTTCAAGGAGTCCAAGCTGTGTCTACCTAACCATTTGTGCAGGACTGTCTTGATACTAGAAGCTCATGGAGGAAGACTCATGGGACACTTTGGCGTGTCCAAAACCGTGGTCTGCCTAAAGGAGCACTTTTATTGGCCTACGATGCATCATGATGTGGAGAAGCTCATTGCTCAGTGTTCTAAATGCCAAAGAGCTAAGTCACATCTTCAACCTACGAGTTATACACCCCTTTACCTATTCCTGAGCATCCTTGGGTTGATTTATCTATGAACTTCGTGTTAGGATTGCCTAAAACTAGGAAGGGTAGGGCTTCCATCATTGTGGTAGTCGATCGATTTTCTAAGATGGCTCATTTCATTGCATGCCACAAAGTTGATGATGCATCCTACATTGCTGATCTATTCTTTAGAGAAATAGTTAGGTTGCATGGAGTTCCCAAGTCCATAGTTTCGGATAGGGACTCAAAGTTTTTAAGTTACTTTTGGAAAACTTTGTGAGCTAATTTAGGCACTAAACTCATGGTTTCAACCACTTGCCACCCACAAACGGATGACCAAACTGAAGTAGTGAATAGATCCTTGTCTCAAATGCTTAGGGCTGTCATTAAATCCAACATAAAAACTTGGGAGGATTGCTTGCCACATGTAGAATTTGCATACAATAGGGTTGTCCATTCCGCCACCCAATATTCACGATTTGAACTTGTTTATGGATTTAACCCCTTAACCCCCTTGGATTTATCACCACTGCCTATACATGAGTTCTTAGATGCAGATGGAAGAAAAAAGGCTGAGTATGTTCGAAAATTACACGAGAAGGCCAAGGCCAACATTGAGAAGAGAACAGCTCAATACATTCGCAATGCAAACAAAGGAAGAAAGTAGAAAATCTTTGAAGTTGGCGACCAAGTGTGGATCCACTTTAGGAAAGACAGATTTCTTGAGCAAAGGAAGTCCAAACTACTGCCTAGAGGGGATGGACCCTATACGGTTCTTCAAAGGATTAACAATAATGCTTATGTTCTTGATCTTCCTAATTCATATGGAGTTAGCGCTATGTTTAATGTTAATGACTTAACTCCCTATTATGATGACATCTATGCAGATCCGGATTCGAAGTCGAATCCGTCTCAAGAAGAGGGGAATGATGAGCCAACCGTGCCCTGGACACGACCAGAGCTGCCCCTGACCCGGAGCCAAGTCAAAGCCTTCAAGAACCGGATCAATTCCTACATGGAATCGTGGAGCAAAGGTGGCCATGAAGAGGACGATCAGAGTTTTATCTAGAGTGTCTACACCTTATTGGAGAGGAAGGCCCCAACCCCTAAGCCCCAACATCAAGCCCTGATGTTGATGCCGATCTGGCCCCCTAACATTGATGCCAGGCCCAGACCGTACCGGCCTAGGTTCGATGCCAACGTCGAGCCAACCACTGATGTCGGTGCCCCCACCAAGAGCAAAAAATCTCTGGGATGATGCTGACACCCAGCCAGGCCCCGATGACCGAGCACATGGCCGAGCCGACCAAGAGCCCGTAGCCGATACAAGCCTAGGCGCAAGGTCAAAATCAGAGCCTGTATGAGGCGCGAATAGGGCCGACGCATTTTTCCAGCCGTGCTTTTCAGGAATCCTTTGGCTCTAAGGATTCCCTAATGTTCAAGGACAAACCTCCATCAATACCAGTCCAAGTCAGAGAAGGATTCAAGGAGGTCACCCAAGACACGGCACCCGGCGGCACCCAGCACCATGCCCCAAAATCCGACTGGCACCCATCAATCCGACCGTGATCAGGAATCCTTTCCTGATCAGGAAAACCCATGCCACGGAGCGCCACCCGTGTTTCCCAGTCCTATTAGGAGTATGAAACACGGAGAAGATGAAGTGCTTATTAAGGAAGAATTTTTCACACCCCATCTGATGACACTAGAATTATCATGATTATCGACCCTAATTAAGCAACATTTCATACCCCCTTGATGCAATTTTCATGAGTAATTATGTGATTATCGGCTCCTAGTGCGTACATTGTCCATTTCTTGGCTATTTTTACCTTGTTTGTGAGTTTTTATGTTGATACTCCAGGTTACCACATTGTAGAGGACTCTCTCACGAGTCCAGCGCTTCAAACGGGGACCAAATCGGAGTTCAAACGGAGCGGGAATTATTGAAACAAGTTGGAATTCTGCCCAGGTCTAAAGTTCTCAGCGAGAACTTTGCATTTTTTGCCCAAAACTCAATTTTCAAGAGCCAATTTCTTGTCGAATATATAGTTGGAGATTGTAAAGAAGTTCTCGCCAAAAACTATTGAAGAAATCAAGTCTGGAGTTTACACTAAGATCTCTACGAGAAGTCTCAAAGTTCTCGCCGAGAACATTTGAAGATTTACATAGAGAATTCTCGTCGAAGACACAGGGTGATTTGCACTAAAATTCTCGGCGAGAACTTTCAAGATGTCTCTCTTTTCCGGTTCAGCTTCGGACAAATCCTATTCCTATTTAAAGATGAGTCGCGAGATAAAAAGGAGAGCATTCAGAATACCATTCAATTTAGACTTTTACAGTTGACACGACTTTAGAGTCGGTAGATAGAGTTTAGAGAGCGTCATCGGAGTTCCCGGCGAGATCCTGACACCGTCTTTCCACCTTGGAGCGCTCGGAACTAGGAGTGAAGATCGCCAGAGATCGAAGCTTTGCCGAAGTCGTCAGAATTAGGTTTTTCAGTTCCTATCTGTTCTTCCTTTGTATGATTAACTCCTTGGTTGTTTTTGATTCTTTTGTTATCAACATGAGTAGCTAAACTCGTATAGCTTAGATTAGATGAACCGTAAGTGACCCGGGGCTTTAAAGCGGTCACAGATTGGCGGTAATTAGATTCAACATCAGACAGTTTCTCTTGTGTGATTGTTTGATCTTCATTTCCCGCATTTCTTGTCTACTTGACGCCTAGATTAGATTCGTGTTAAGCTAAGGTTAGTCGCTAGATGTTAGTCGCCAGACGTTAGTCGCCAGACGTCCGCCTTACTTTGGAACTTCAAATCAATCAATTAACCTATTCAATGGAGTGTGCCTTTCGTAGGAACCATTTAAGGTTAATCCGCTGCTAGAGTAACTCATTGTTCTTAATTAATTGCACCAGTTAGTTTTCCGTTGCAAAGTGAACGCACGGATAGTTAATTAATCGTGGTAGTTAGATCCAATAGAGCGAACATTCGCGGAACTTAGACCTAAGCGTAAAGAGTTATGGTGGTGTCTGAGAACTAAATGAATTAGGATTGAAAACCATTGGTCTTGTGATTGTCAATGCTCTGGTGAACTTAGGGGGATTCGAGTCTAAGCTAGTCTATCTTCTCGTTAGTCAAACCTTTAATATTTATGTCTTTTAATTTCCTTTTTCCTTGTTTTTTAGTTTAGAAGTCGTGGAACTCGCACCACGCACAACTTGTTTAAACCTGAGTAATTTGCCAGCTTCTTTGAGTAGTCAATTAGAAGAAACCTCGAGAGATTCGATCTAGTCTACTTTTGTAGGCTAGTTATTTGATAAACACGCTTAAAACGTGTCATCACCATCCATCTTAGACATGGATTAGGGTTTATCCGCCGGCCTAGAATTTTGCCAATTTTGGATTTTCTTATTTTAGTCTTATTAGTGTTTTGTTCGGATTTTGTTTCCTACTTAGACTATTTAGGAATGGTTTAAGTTCTTTTTAGTAGTTTGTTTAGGACTCTTTTTTATTTCTTTATTAGTTTAGACTTAGAGTTCAAAGAGGAATAGGAGAAGTCCTAGGCCGATCCTTGTGCTATAAAAGCTTGTAGTATAAGACTTTCGGCCATCATTGTAATACAGACTTTGATAATTAAACACAGAAGTTTCAGAACTTTATTTCTTGTTCCTTCAAGTCTTTGTGAGTTGTTGCATTACAAGGTTGGTTTATCATCTTGGGTAACTCCCCTTGGTGTAGCACATTCGACTTGATACTTAGGGTTCCTAGCTCATTTATAGCTAGCGGGTACAAAGTCCTATCCACCCCTAGTTTCTAAGGTTAGACTCGTCGTCTTTGTTATTTAAGCTTATTGTATAGGGTCGCCGCCCACGGTTGTGGATTTGTTCATATCACCACGTCCCTGACCTTTATCCAGGTATCTTCCAGCTCAAGGATGTTAAACAAGAGTGCTTCATGGGAGGAAACCCACGGCTTGAGTTAGTTTTGAGTCTGTTGAGCTTTACACTAAAACAAAATTTTGGTGTCATTGAACTCTATTTTGCTGACAATTTATTGGTCTTTACGAATGGTACTTTGAAAGGCATGGAAGGAGTTTATAAGGTTCTTTTTGAGTTATATAAACTCTCTGGACTCCAAATAAACCTTGAGAAGACATACATATTCTACTCTCAATCTGTATCCCCTGATATTAGAACAGCCATATAAGCTTACTCAGGTTTTAAGGAAGGAAAATCCATGTGAGATATTTAGGTGTCCCTTAACTTTGGGGAAGCTTAAACACAAGATTGTGAGATTTGGTGAAGAATCACAAAGAAGATATCAGGTTGGAAAGTCAGGTGTCTGAGTTATGCGGGAAGACACTTTTGTTAAAACTGTGTCTTGAGCTTAAGCCAGTTTTGGCAAAAATTTTTCTTCTACCTAAAGCTATTGTTCGAGTTGTTGAGAACCTGCACTGACTTTCTATGTGGGGTAGCTACTGAATCAGGAAAAAAGTGAAGATTGCTTGGAAACGAATAGCTAAACCTAAGTGAGGATGCCTGGACATAAAGGATTTGGCAATTTGGAATACGACTTGCATTGATCTCAACATTTAGAACATACTCTGTCAATCTGGATCAATTTGGGTAGCATTGATCACCTATTACAGGTAAGGAGAATATCTAGCAGGTGAAGAGTGCTTCCTATCATTCATGGACTTGGAGGCATATTCTAAAGGTACAAAAGGATGTGTACTCTCATATTACAATGAGTGATGATGGTATGATGTGGGATAGATAACTGCTTGATAAGTATTTCGTAACCATAGTTTGGGAAAGCTTAAGGGTAAAGAATGATTCGGTAAAATGGTGTCAGTTGATCTGGAGTCCATCGTTGATTCCCAAGCATTCGATGATCACTTGGATGGTAGTTACAGGTCTATTGTGTGCAAAACAAGATGTAGCAAAGTGGGGGTTCTGATGTGAGCGGCAAAGCTGATTCCACAACTAGACCACTCACCACTTGGGCAATCACAACTCTATAGGGTGGAAATCGACCAAAAGATCAATAGCTATTTAGCTAAGAATCTAAAAGCAGTATTTAATACGAGATGTGCCACGAATTAGAGGTGTTTAATCTAGCTCGATAAACCAAATTCTAGACGACAATCAATTCCATGAAAATCGTAAAGAAAGAAATTGCAATTCCATGCAAAGAAAAAACAAAGTGTGTTTATTCATTCAAGTCTGTTCCTCAAGCTAAGAACAATACTGCTATAAATACTACTGAGGTCGTGTCCTCTACTAGTCCTACAAGGAAGGAAAGTCTCCTATACATAAGACTTCTTCCTAAACAAGAAAAATCTAATCTCGGCGGCCAAGCTTCTAAAAACATCTAAACGTGTTCTGGAATATTCAGCCAAACAAGGCACAAACTAATTCGGAAAAATATGCCCTTTTCTAGCTTACAAGTAGACACCATGGACTTCAAATTTTAGGTTGAAAACATCAGCTCAAATTCCGCCTCTAAGTATCCCAAATTCATCAATCCTTCTCAGATTAGGAATCTGTCCAAAACCAAGAATTCTAGCTTGACTACGATTTCCTGTCCGGGTGTCCTTGGCATCTTCTCTTCATGTCCAGTATCACTAATGGCCATCAATTTCCTCTGGTCTAGGGTCCCAATCTTGGCAAGCCGTCCTGGAGGTCTTGGGTTTGTTACCCAGCGACAACCCTTTATTTTTGGATGTCGTCATCCACTGATGTTGGACCTTATGTCAGGTCGGCTGATGTCGAGTCGACTAGCCACCTTGGCTCTGATGTCGGCACCAACACTAGTTCCAGTAGCCTGATGTCGACATCAGGGTCTTGATTATCCTGATGGCCTTCATTGGCCACAGTCGGCCTCCACTGTCCATCATCGACTAGCATCACCCGGTAGTGATCAACATCACTCGAATGTCGATGTTGGATGCGACATTAAGGATTTTGGTCCGGATTCCGATGTTGATTTTTCCTCCACCATGTATTTCCTTGACTTTGATATTTTCATGGTTCAAACAGCTCCCTTGATGCTTGATTCCCTTTGGGGTTCTAGGATTCTTTAGGATTCCTCTTTGTCCTTCGAGGTTGATGATGTTGATGTTACATGCCTTCTTTCTGGTATGGGGATTGATGAAATGAATCACATATTTCATGACTTCTCTTATACAGAGAAGATCAAGGCAGCTAGTGTCAAGCCAAACTAGAACATTCATACTACTACTTGGGAGGAGGAAGTTGACAAGTATTCATAAAAGATGAGTGTTTATACAAGTATGAATAAAGTTGGAAGAGTGATGTGGAGGTCTATTATCAGTAATATATGGTATGAGAGATGCAGGAGAAAAATGCTGACTGCTGAAGATTTAGTGAGGAGAATTGTTTATGAAGTTAGGTGTAAGCGAGATGTTCGAAACTGTCTTATTTTCCAGATGTAATTTGTTTTGTAAAACTAATCAAATGTTCACTTCATATATGCTCACATTAGCTTACTTGGGAACCTCATTCTGAGGGAGAAAAGAATGCAAATGGTGGGAATGTAAAAGTGTAGCAGTTCGACAGTTCATGTTCCTTGCTAATTCTTATCCTTAGGTGAACTGGGCACCTCAAATGGGAGATAGATGGGGATCCGAATGGAAGGAATTAGTGGGCTAGTTAGGTTTCCTTGATGTAGTTAATCTTAACTCTTCCAGTGGGGATTTTTATTCCTACTTGGTGTTTTTTATGAATGAAATATAATCAATTATTCATAAAAAAAATGTGTCAATCCCCACATCTTTACCCAAGCTTCCGTGAAATTAATGATGACCTCTTCAGGGGTTCAGAAAGCCTTTCAGCTTCTAACAATGAGATGTGTTTGCAGTATTGACCACAGTCTTCCTTCCACGACTTCCTCCTTATATGCTTTATCTAAGAAAATGAAAAGGAAAGTATTATTTATGATGCTTTGGACCCTTAAATCGTCTTCCTGTTTCCAAACCCTTGCTACATTGTGCTTGATGGTAGTGAGTGACCATTATCTATCACTCACAAGGTGACCTACCAACAACTTATGTGCCAGATTCTTAGATCTGCTTCCATATCTAATAAGCTCAACAATCGGCTCATTGCAAGTTAATAAAGTTGCGTGAGCAATTAGATCCTCCATTCTTAGCCTCTGTTCGCAGTTGTGACTCTCTGTTTCCAAGTTTTCCAACCAAGAGGGAGAAAAAACCATATAAACCAAATAAACTCCAGGGACCCTTGGACATTAAATTGGGTATCTAGGCATACTCTTTAATTGCTCATTCATTCTCTTACATGGGTAGGTCGGCCAAAGGATGGTGACATAATTTATGTCACCTGAACAAAATCAACCCACAGCCACAGGATCTTGGATGGATTAAGATATGGAATGATTTGGAATTAATTGCATTTATTTGCTTTGATTTATTAGGGGCTGCATTTATATTAGGATATTTTATACTTATTCTTTGCAATCAATCATTTATATCAGTTACCAAATTATCACTAATATTATTCTCAGTCAAATTCGAGATATAACCTCTCTCATGCTTCCTTTTTTTCATTATTCATTCCATAATCACATTTTCCTAGCCCGCAGCTGTTTGCTTGTCTCATAGAGTCGCATATTGTAATCGACGAGGCCAACCAGCAGCCTAAGAGCGGAGGTTTTGATCTTAATCTCATACCGATGATCAAATCGACAAAAATGATTCAGAAATGACTGAGAATAATGTACCATCTTCAGGTAATCTCGAAATTATGCAAGGACACGGTATGAAGCTAATAATAGTATCCAGCCAATACTATTATTTCTAAGCTAATAATAGTATCCAGCCAATACTATTATCCGAACCTGGGTATGAGTTCTTCGTGATTCTCGAGCCGACGGCGGATTTACCTAACAAAGGGAACACAATCAAAATCGAAAGGAGTAGTGATGAAACGCCAGTGGGGATGGCTTCCGGGAGTGCTTACTAGCGGAGGTTTTGATCTTAATATCATACCCGATGATCAAATCGACGAAAATGATTCAGAAACGACTGAGAATAATGTACCATCTTCAGGCAATCTCAAAATTATGCAAGGACACGGTATGAAGCTAATAATAGTATCCAGCCAATACTATTATTTCTAAGCTAATAATAGTATCCAGCCAATACTAATAATAGTATCCAGCCAATACTATTATCCGAACCTGGGTATGGGTTCTTCGTGATTCTCGAGCCGACGGCGGATTTACCTAACAAAGGGAACACAATCAACAATCGAAAGGAGTAGTGATGAAACGCCAGTGGGGATGGCTTCCGGGAGTGCTTACCTGAATGAATGGAGTGAGTTGTCGGATTCGTCGACGGAGAATACTCCTTCAACCGACGGCCGATCGGCGAATACCAGCAGAGGAAAAAATTTCACGAAGACTAGAATCGGGAAAGAGGCTGCAGTTACTTTTTTTGGTTCAATGGTAATAAAAGCTAGTAAATTGGTAAATATAGGTTATTATATGGAATATTGGTAATAATTACATTTATTTTGGGGTAATAAATAAGGGGATCTCATTATTTTATTCATATAGTTCATCCACCATTGGATGTGTTGTAAGGAGATCTAAGGGTCCTTATGGATTATGAAACCTAGACATAATTAAAGTTTTGTCACCCTCCACCATCCGATGGGTAGGTGGTGTTTGTGTTGTTGGGCAATAAATTAACACCATTAATGCAACTCCATATGGGAGATAGAACGGCTCCATAAAGAAGAGAAGAGAGCTCCATTGAGGAGAGAGAAGGTCAATAATTTAGCTCGACTTTGATAAAAAAAAATTGAATTACCATTTTACCAATGTTGTCAGGACCGGACCAGTTATCGCACCGGTCCAACAAAAGGCTCAAGGGTTTAAGGGTCGACCAAAATCAAACCGTAAAAATTGGTGTAAAAAAAGTTCACAATAGTTTTTAAAAATACATATATTATTAGTGATTACATATATTTTAGGTACTAAATGTAATAATACACGATATATATATGTAATATGTTTGAGAAATCATAATTCTTAGCCATTAGCCGTCACTCTCTCTTTTCTTTCTCCTCTCCATTGCTGAACTTCCTTTTCTCTTTGTGATGAGCCCGCTAAGAAATAACGACTTTAAAAGCTCGTTGCCTACATAATCAAGACAACGAGTTTGGGGGCAACTGATGGACCCTAACCACTTGGGCCCGAATTACAACCAAATCAAATAAGGCTCAGCTGGCAAACTCCCCAAAGGCCAAGTCAATGGCTCAATAGGGTTGAGGTTCTAAGGCCTATAAAAGCTAGAGTCCTTCCCACAAAATGGGACCTCTTCTCTCTCTCTAATGAAATCAAAGGCTACCAGCTTCCTGCTAGGTGACTAGCTTCCTCTTAGGCGACCAGCCTGTTAGGGCTATCAACTTCCTGCTAGGCGACTAGCTTCCTCCCAAACGACCAAGTAGTTAGACTATCAGCTCCAAACTATTGGACACATCTCATGATATCAACTATCTGCTAGGCTATCATGCAACATACAACGAAGCCTCTCAGCGGCCATCGTTGAGGTTTGACATACTCTTTATCTTATGCTCTTTACTTTATATACCTTAGAATACTTAGACTATGATGACTCATACACGTATATTCGGCTTCAACCGATGTCCTATCAAGGTCGTCCGAACTAGTAGGTTATCAATCGGTACCCCTAGTCAAAAGCTATACAAATACTATTTTTCTCCAAACGAGTGGGTCAGAACACTTAGCTATTCATTCTCTTTCATTATCTTCTCTACAAACTTACTCCACTTTAGTCTCACCAAATCAAAATATTATTCAAACTTTAATCAAACTCTTATTCACCACTTTGGTTTCAAACGCATGCAGTAACCCTTCTTTCGGAGATCTTTTGATTTTTTATTTTAAGAATTTAATTTGTGAGATCTGTTTGGCTAGGGTGGATGTCCGACTATTTCAAGGACAAACAGATGACCTGGTCATTTGATTCTCTGAAAGAACGATATGAGAAATGAGGAATGAGAATGAGATAGGGACTCAATGGTTTTTTATCGTACTTTCTGTGAAGTCTTGGTTGCCAACTGTTGGAACCGCCCATCGCGGTTCAACTAATTTATCGGGGTCAGACAAAAAATTTGGAGGAATTAGATAGTAGTTAATTTCACCCTGGCCGAACTAGATTAAAGGCTAATTTCCAGTTTTCATGGTTCGACCGGCCGGTCCCGGTTTTGACAACGCTGTATTTTACTTACAAATATTGATATGAATATGATTCTTCTATTCTGAGTAGAATTGGATTCTTAGCAGAAATTTACAATTTCAATGGTAATCGAATACTAGTGAAATTATCAAATTCATCAAAAATGAATTCCTTGTTTTCCTATCTAATGATGATGTAGAATTGTCAAAAATCTATTAAAATAATACTATCCATCTAATAAGAGACCACTTTGTAATTGTAACACTTGCAAATTTCCATAAATACAAGCGTACGTCTCCCATGTCAATGCAAGTCACTTTGCATTTTGGTTACCATGTCATCTTACAATTCTATTTATTCAATTCCACATACTAAATCTAGGCCAAAAAAACAACCTCCAAAATAATAGTCATCGTCAAACGGAGCCTTTGTTCTTATTTTCTACCTATTAAAACAAAATAAGAAATCGAAAATGCCCAATTTCAGAATTATTTGTGTCTACTACCCAAATAATAAAGATGGAGTTACCTCGGTCGTTTAGGTTGACCTTGGTCACCTACTCGGATCCGGGTCACCTCGCGTAAGATAAAAGGGTAGTAGTGATGTCGTTTAGGTTGAGCTTGGTCACCTACTCGGATCCGAGTCACCTCGCGTAAGATAAAAGGGTAGTAGTGATTTCAGTGTGATATAAGGGGCTTGGGGATAATGAGAATGTAGAAGGAGGAATTGTACGTACCGAGTGAATGTTGCAAGAAATGCTAGTCTGTCCTTCTGCGATAAGACTGGTAGATAGATTCTCAAACGCATGTAATTGGTTAAAATTGCATTTAAAATCTGAGAATTGTAGGATGAATTTATTGTAACAATACATTGTTTTGGTATTATTTGTTGGTAAGAATGAAATGGTAAATCAATGGAGAAAAAATGAAAATAATCCTGACTTCTCTCTCAATCCTATCTTGCCCTTTTCTCTCTCAACTGAGTCCAAGAGAAGCATGATGTGTCAAAGAAGAGGAGAAAATCGTAGATGATGATTTGAAGGGGAGGAGAGCATGAAGGACCAAAGAATTGAATGAGAATCCAACAACGGTGGCTGTGAAATAAGCTGTTGAGATTTGGAAGGAGCACGAATGATGATGCTAACCGCAATTATCACCCCTGATTAAGCGACATTCCGTTGTCTTCACAAACAGAGATTAGGGACACTTGTCCCAGTTTCCTTTTGATCTTTCTTTTGTTTGTGTGTGTGTAGGACTTCGTAGCTGCTGCTTCGCTCCGCTCCGAGCTCTCTATCACCATCATCGACTTCCTCCACCATAGTTCAGGTATTCCGTATTACTCTGACTCTCCTTGGTTATGTGAGGGGACATTCCCTACTAAGTGTGGGGTGAGATGTTATTGATATGAGGGATGTGTGATTTATGTGTGATTTATGTGTGATTTCTCTGATTGGAGTATACTCGATTCTTGAATTGCAATGTTAAATTGACTTCAATTTTTGTTAATGACGTTTAAACTTTCCACTTAGAACCTGTAACCAACAATGTCGGCACTGATACTAATTGAGTCTCGGCTAGAACAGATAGTATATCACTCTTGTAGTTGAAGTATGAATTGATTGACTTGTGGCTTGATACTTATTTCAAACTACTCGATAACACCGTCCTAAGATGAGAGAGGCACATAGAGTTTCGCC
Organism: Linum lewisii; assembly: GCA_034768395.1. Taxonomy (NCBI): domain Eukaryota; kingdom Viridiplantae; phylum Streptophyta; class Magnoliopsida; order Malpighiales; family Linaceae; genus Linum; species Linum lewisii. Next base: position 21,001,913 of record CM068300.1, read on the forward strand.
ACTTTTAGCCAAATAGCCTACCTGACATCGTTTTCCTTTACGATAACCCCATTGAACCCTAGGTTGTTTGTTGATGTAACTCTTCTCTTGGCTGGACCCTTCCTAGCAACGACCGGCACTAACATCGATGTTAAGCATGACTTGTTGACTTTAATGGTCAGAGAGGATAGTGTGACATTCCGCCTCAAGGACGGTATATAATATTCTACGGCTCGAAATGATGATTGTATGTCGGTTGATTCTTTGGAGGCCGACTTCGTTACTCATGCCTTGTATAGCGACCCACTAGAGTTGTGTTTGGTTTCAGGACTAGACGACACTTTCGAGGATCCCGAGCAGCTTCAGTGGCAAGCAAAATTATCCAAACGGGAACTTGCTTCTACATCAGCTCTCGTGCCACCAACCATCACGCACACACCGGTCCAGATTACTACAGCCTATGAAGAGTCGCCTATCTTGACCCCGAAGGAGCGTACCGAGCGCCTTCAGGACTCCCACCTTGACGTACATTTCATCACGCCACCTCCCTAACCTTTATCTAGGTATCGTCCGGTCCAAGGACGTTAAACAAGAGCGCTTTGTGGTAGACAACCCACGACTAGAACCAGTTTTGAGTCTATTGAGTCAGTTCTTTGTGTTTTTAGTCATTCGAGTCGGTTTTGGGGGGAGCAAAAAGTGTTGGTTTCTTGGGTTTTAATTTTTGTTTTCCATTTCTAAGGTTCTCGACAAGAAGGTCACCCCTTTTTCCCTAAGTTTGTGTGTCGGCCAATATTTTTGAAACTTTTTGAAGAGGTTCTTGGTAAGAACCGTAAAATTCTCGGCAAGAAGGTAGGTCTTTTGAAATCAATTTGTGTCATCTAGTTTTTGTGTCTGTTTCTGAAGAGGTTTTCGGCGAGAACTTGGGTGCGCATTTCCCAATCTGGCCCTTTTGTGTCTTTTCTGAAAAATAATAATTTTTTTCCTCTACTAACCCTCTTCTTTTCAGACTTCGGTCTAACTTTATTCAGTGTGGATCTGGGACACCTGTCCCGGTTTCCTTTTGATATTTCTTTTGTTTTTGTGTGTGTAGGACTTCGTAGCTGCTCCGCTCCGAGCTCTCCATCACCATCATCGACTTCCTCCACAACAGTTCAGGTATTTCGTATTACTCAGACTCTCTTTGGTTCTGTGAGGGCACAGTACCGACTAAGTGTGGGGTGAGATGTTATTTATATGAGGATTGTGTGATTTATGTGTGATTTCTCTGATTGGAGTATACTCGATTATTGACTTGCAATGTTAAATTGACTTCAATTTTGTCAATGACCTTTAGACTGTTCCACTTAGAACCTGTAACCAACATGTCGGCACTGATACTAAATGAGTCTAGGCCAGAACAGATAGTAGATCACTCTTGTACTTGAAGTATGAATTGATTGACTTGTGGCTTAATACTTATTTCAAGCTGCTCGATAACACCGTCCTAAGATGAGAGAGGAACTTAGAGTTTCACCAACTTCATCCAAATAGCCTACCCGTCATCGTTTTCCTTTAGGATAACCTCGTTGAGCCTTGACTTGTTTGTTGATTTATACACATTTTCAGTTCTCCTTCCTGTTTTTCATTCCCCATTTGATCCCTTGTGATTGTGGCTTGAGATTAGACTAAAATCCAAGTCGAAATCTTATGTAAAAGTTATAACTAGCTAGGACCAAGCTTGGAAAAAGTGTGTGATTCATTCAAATGCATATCAATTGATTTTAAATGAATTAAGTGTTGTAAAGAAAGCTAGGCAAGCCCGACACATAAGTGAAGTGTTCGGGTTGAACACTAGTATAAGTACGGCTGGTTGTCGGTTGCCGGTTTATCGATTTTAACCGAAAACTGATTCGTAACCAAGGTGACCAAACCAAAAAATAGACCAACACGGTTCGGGTTTCGGTTTGTATTTTTACTAGTTTTTTGTTTCTTTCGGTTTTCGGTTAAAACTGAAAATCAGCTGAAAACCGCGCCTTGACCGAAATTATCCATATTGTAGTTACTGAGTTGGGCTTAGCTTAGGGCAGACCACTTTTCTCCGGCTTATGGTGGGGTGCTTAATAGGGCTATTAAGCATGGTGCTTAACCCCATAACAACCATCCGATTCATCCTACGGTTCAAGATGGAGTTCACCCGCGAGGGGTATTTTGGGCAAAAAAAAGTATTACGAATCTGACACGTAAACAGTACAAATCTGACATTTTCTGTCACTATATAATTGAGAAACCACCATTCTTTCTCTCCATTTTCAAAATTCAAAATTCTCCATTTCCCTCTCTTTTCTCTCTCCTTTTTTCTCTCAAATTTTCATGAACAAAGAAGAGATTTGTGAGCTCATTATGCCGGGAAATAGAACGTCGGAGCTAAATCTACGCATGAAAACGCCAGGGGAGTGCATACAACCCTCACAATGTGTACGAATCTCTATATTTTCATATTTTTGTGTTAAAATTTATGGGTTTTCGTGTTTTTCATGTTATTTTCTTTTTGGAGGGTGCCAAAAATTGATTTCGTGTTCTTCATGTTAGTTTAGTTGTTTTTATCGTTTGTTTTGATAGTGTATTTGTAATACATTCGTAGTCGTTCGTTGAGATACGTTGAGTTTCGTAACATTTGATTTTGTAATGTTTTTTTTATCTATTTTCGTAGTTGTTTCGTAATATTTTTTTATCTATTTTCGTAATGCTTTCGTAGCTGTTTCGTAACACTTTCGTGTTCTTCATGTTACTTCCGTGAGAAACCACCATTGTTTCTCTCTCTATTTTCAAAATTCAAAATCCTTCATTTCCCTCTCTTTTTCTCTCTCCTTTTTTCTCTCAAATTTTCCTGAATAAAGAAGAGATTTGTGTGTTCATTATGCCGGGAAATAGAACGTTGGAGCTAGATCTACGCATGAAAACGCCAGGGGAATGCATACAACCTTCACAATGTGTACGAATCTCTATATTTTCATATTTTTGTGTTAAAATTTATGGGTTTTCGTGTTCTTCATGTTCTTTTCTTGTTGGAGGGTGCCAAAAATTGATTTTGTGTTCTTCATGTTACTTTAGTTGCTTTTATCGTTTGTTTTTATAGTGTATTTGTAATACTTTCGTAGTCGTTCGTTGAGATACGTTGAGTTTCGTAACATTTAATTTTTGTAATGTTTTTTTTATCTATTTTCGTAGTTATTTCGTAATATCTATTTTCGTAATGCTTTCGTAGCTGTTTCGTAACACTTTCGTGTTCTTCATGTTACTTTCGTAATACTTCCGTGAGAAACCATCATTGTTTCTCTCTTCATTTTTAAAATTCAAAATCCTTCATTCCCCTCTCGTTTTTCTCTCAAATACTTTCGTAGTTGTTTCGTAACACTTTCATGTTCTTCATGTTTCTTTCGTAATGCTTTCGTGAGAAACCATCATTGTTTTTCTCTCCATTTTCAAAATTCAAAATCTTTCATTTCCCCTTCTTTTTCTCTCTTTTTTTTCCTCTCAAATACTTTCGTAGCTGTTTCGTAACACTTTCGTGTGTTCATGTTACTTTCGTGAGCAACCATCATTGTTTCTCTCTCCATTTTCAAAATTCAAAATCCTTCATTTCCCTATCTTTTTCTCTCATTTTCGTAATGTTTTCCATATGGTTTTGTTTCATATCTGTTTTCCATATGAATTAAGTAGCCAAGTATTACGAATTAAGTAATCAAGTGTTATGAATTAGTATTGTTCATGTTTTTTTGCCCTTGGTTTGCATTTACTGACTTTTTCGTTTGTAACTAATGAATTTCATCTTATTTCTTATTGCAGAGGTACCTAAATAAAAAGACGACGAGCGTTGGTTTACTGGTTTTCGTGTTCTTCATGTTCTTTTCTTGTTGGAGAGTGTCAAAGATTGATTTATAAATTAATAAATTTATGTACTTATTAATTGTTTTGATAGCTTGAGTAAAATTAAATCAAAATGTACAAAGATACCGCGTATAAATTATTGTGTATCATGTCATCCCCATGTGATACGAACCTACATAACCAACAATTACGATCCTCCCAATAAACTAATACGAAATTGGTTCTCAAACGTTACGAAACATGTTATAGAATCATACAAATAGTCGTATCAGCTATCACTCACATTCGTACCAATTTGACAACTATAAAATTTGGCAACATATTTTCAGGTTTGCATGTTAAGAACTCTTCCCCGTTGAGATTACCGATCTTGTACTTGCTCTGGAAGAGTAATTCATTCATGCAAGGTTAAGAACAATAAAACTATAGAGACAATCTCCTGCGTGAGAGGTCCTGTTAAATCATTCAGTAGTGGTTGTTGGTCATGGTATTACAAAAGTGTAACTCAATATGTTACGAATAAGTTGGCTAAAGTGTACAAATCTGACAAGTTATGTATACGAAAAAAAGGGAGGATGTTTGAAATTGACAAACATTGTGCCGCGATTGCTGGGTGTTCTTCATGTGTTGCCACGGTTTTACACCTGATTATGTACTTCGACAACACTTTGAACCTTTGGGAAGCTAACCTAACCTTCTTCTCATTATGCCCCATCTCCTGTGAAAAAAACACTATAACAATTACAATCATTCTACTAAACAAATAAGATTTGTTGCAAAAAAATTTATGGAATCTAAAAAAAATTAACATTGTAGGATCAAATCGTCCCGTTACTTGAAAATGTAATTAAAATTCATAACAGGTTATTGTGTATCATGACATCTCCCATGTGATATGAACCTACATGTCCAACAATTACGAACCTCCCACATAACTAATACGAAATAATTATCAAACATTATGAAACATGATCTCAACCCATACGAAACTTGCTATAAGCCTATACGAAATTGGTTCTCAAACGTTACGAAACATGCTATAAAACCATACGAATCATGATTTGTAACTTGAATCAACTAAATTCGTAACTACATATAAATTCCTAACATAACTGATACGAATTCCTAACATAACTTTACTAATACGAATTCCTAACATAACTGATACGAAATCTAAAATGATTAATTTCTTAAACACTATAAGAGTGATATCATTAGATTTGTAATTTAATTAGAAGACTTTTGATGTTAAAATTACTGAAAAATCATTCAAATTGTAAGTGTTATGTTAATTTTTTATCAATAGAAGAAAGAGAATAGAAAAATTGAGTACTCTCTTTCCTACTTTTCTGTCACTTTTCCCACCACTTTAACACATTTGCGAGATTACTATTTTACCCTTCTGACACTTTCATTGATCATAGCCATTGATCTTGTGGCTCATGAACGGCCGAGATTTCGTTAAGCACCATTAAGCACCTGACTATTTTCCCTTTTCTCCACTGCTGCTGACACACACACACTATCTCAGACGGTCACACACACTTTCTCGATCCTCAGACCTCACGCCTCACTCACATATCCGGCTCCGGCGATCCCGTCCCTCACTGCAGCAACAACAAGCCCTCCGGCACCACCGTCCACCAGTCACGCCTCGTCCTCACCCACCGGATCTCCCTCAGCTCGACAGTCGACGCCGGAGCCGGAACCGGAACCGAAATTCCTATTCCGAAATGTAAGTCCAGTGTTGAAATTAGGAGCTACTGTCCTAACTGTGAATGGAGCACGTAGGGCGTAGCTATTGTTCACTTACGATTGATTCATTATTTCATTTACTTTCTTCAGTACTGCTCTGTATCAGTATCCCTTGTTTCCCACTTTTTGTCTGTCAATATTCTACTTTCTAGGGATTTTTTATGTTTAATGGCAGCTGCTTTTTGTCTGTAATTATTAGGTTAATTGTGCTGCATTACTAGCTGAGAAGGGGCAGATAATGAGCAATCCCCAAGCATCCATACTTCTGCCGAATGGTCCATCTTTTACTACAATGATCAGACCTTCGCAAGTAACTATGATCCATTTTTGGTGGATCCTAGTTTTGTCTTTCCATCTCGGAATATTTCTCACTTCCTATCTACTTGAATCTTGGGATATTAGCTTACTCTTTTCATTTTGCTGCTGGTTTCAGTGTACCCTTACGGAAACGTTTACTTTTCACTATGTCTAATTCTAGTCCCGACAGTGTTTTCTTCAACTTGTTATTAAGTACAATGACAGTCCACCAATGCTCATTTACCAACCTATCTACCAGTGCAAATAAGTATACCAAATCTTGCAGAGGTTTCTATATCCAAGGTTTTGGTTGTCAGGCTTTCATATTGGTTCCTTGAATCAGAAGAGTTTTCATGTATATGATATTAAGTTGTCACATCTTGAGTAAATTTTTTGAAGCTTTATTTTTTAATTGCTGAAGGCAAGGAAATGGTTGAAATAACATTACTGATAGCACTGTCATTTTTATGGTCTTTGAATTTTCATTTTATTTTTCCTTGATCCATCATCATTTGATGTTCACTGAAGCTATCAGAATTCTGTTCTGATCTTTATGTTTTGTCTTGGTGTAGGCCTGTTTCTGCAGAGACTACATTTCACTATCTACTGTCAGAAGGGAGCATAATTTACAACAAAGGAGTTCTAAATTAGCAGGAAATCTTCGAGTCCGTTGTGTGATGGAGAAAGAAACGGATTTGAGCATTTCAAGATTGGTTGACCCGGTGACTGAGTCACTGAAGGGTATGTTTGATTTTTCAAGTAAATTCTTTGGAGTGTGTATTACTTGTATAACTAGTGCTCTCACTTACACTTATTTCATATTTTTCAGAAAGGGATGTGAGGGAACCTAGTGTTTCCACGTTGTTGATGAACTTTGAGAACAAGTTTGATCCTTACGATGCAATGAGTGTGCCACTTTACCAGACTGCCACTTTTAAGCAGGTAATTTAGTTGAAACATCTGGATATGTTTGGCATTGTATATGCTTAATGAAGAATCAGAGGCAATCAGTAAACTGTAGCCTGCCTTTGATGCACGAGATTCTAAATCTGCAAAAGGCTGCTATGACATATGAAACAGTAATCGTTAACCTTGTTTGGGGCAAGAGTTTTAGCAAAAGTTCCATCGTAGGATCAATATTCTTTATGATGTAGCTATAAATGGGTGGTGCTCCCAGGTCAGGGTTTCAAATTGTCAAAGGAACTACCAAAATCTATGTATTGATTTCTGAGTTCTGTTGCAAAGGACTTGTATCAAAATCAAGTCTGTTACAAAGAGGAGTGCTGCAACAAATAAGCCACTTGGCGACTGTTTAAATTTAACCTATAACTAACTCGTATGGACAAACTAAAGCTTACATATTTTTCCCTCTACTAATCCTTGCATGTAGTCTAAGCCCTTTGGTTCTTTGTTCCTAACTATCTGAGGGTTGGTTAGTTTCTTATTGTACTTTGTTTTCCTCATGTTTTTCTTTGCAGCCATCGGCAACTGAAAATGGCCCATATGATTATACTAGAAGTGGAAATCCTACTAGGGACGTTTTAGAAAGGTGTTTCATAGTGTTGAAGTTGATTAAAGTTTCAAACTGTCATGGCGCCTAATATATTACTTGCTTTTTTCTTTGTTTTCTGGTGTATGATTTAACCTTGTATGCATTGTGGTTTTCTAGCTTGTTGGCAAAACTTGATAAAGGGGATCGAGCACTTTGCTTTACGAGTGGAATGGCTGCTTTAGCTGCAGTTGGTCGTCTTCTTGAAGCTGGTCTGTCTTTATTATTTATTTCCATTAACGAACATATTACATACTTGCATCTTATTATTATCAGGTGAAAAAGGTCAAGGTGGAGGCTAAGGCTTTTAACATGAATTTAATTGTCTACATTGAATATTTCTTAATAGTGTACAACTTTGATTGTATTGCTGGCATGTACAAATTATAGTTGCTTTGTTTGTACTGTACATTTGCTAATTTTCAACAAAATAAGTTAATTCTTTACCAAAATAACAAATTAGAATGATAAACAACAATCAACGTCAATGTTGCTTACAAAAAGTTCATTTTCTATAAGAAGTCCTTTACTGGTGAAAATTTTTAGTGAACTAATTTCTTAGATATGATGTTTGGTTGACGATATATTAGTGGACAAATATCAGTCGGGGAAAAATATTCTGTGTGAGCTTTATTATTTATTTAGTTATTTTGCCTGATTTCAGGGGATGAGATTGTAGCTGGAAATGACGTTTATGGGGGATCTGATCGATTGTTGTCACAAGTGATACCTAAAAGTGGAATCCTGGTGAAGTTAGTATTACTTTTTTTCTCTCCTTGTTATCTGAATATGTCTGAATCTGAAGTACTTGCACCACTTGTTGGAACACAGACGAGTAAACACAAGTAGCCTGGATGACGTTGCATCTGCAATAGGGCTTCAGACAAAGCTTGTGTGGCTAGAAAGCCCAACAAATCCTCGTCAACAAATTTCTGATATTCGTGTAAGATTTCTTGGACCAAAAAATAATGACTTACTTGAAATATATTGTGCTTTAGTTTGATCGTTCATAGCTGACCATTGTGGCCATCTTAGGATTAAGTTCACCTTACTGTTATAGCTATATTTACATTCCATGTGAAGTTTGGTAGAATAACGAGAGAAAAGCAGTAATTTTCCTATCATTTTTACTGGGTTTTTTGTTACTTGGAGAAACTATGACAGTGAAAAGTACTTTTATGTATAACTTTGTTGTGGCCTCTTCAGAAAATTGCAGAGATAGCTCACGCAAATGGTGCCCTTGTTTTGGTGGATAATAGCATTATGTCTCCTGTTCTGTCACAACCATTAGAACTTGGGGCAGGTACGTCAACGTGTTTCTTGTGTTTCTGTAATAAAAATTGTAATTTTGGTTGTCTTCTCTCTTCTCATCTGGAATTATTTTGTATGTTGAATGTGCTTTTTGTTTACGGATTTGTGTCTCTGGCAGATATTGTTATGCATTCAGCCACTAAATTCATAGCTGGACATAGTGATGTTATGGCAGGTGCACTTGTTGTCAAAGGAGAAAGGTCTGTACTCCAAATTTCTCCACTTTGTCTACAAAAGAGCTTATAACCTTAGTCCTTAGATGCTTGATATCCGTCGGCACATTGTTAAATATTGAAGCAATATTTTGGAGAAAGGGTATGTTACTATATAGAGTAAGATTAGTGACTTCTGTTTTCAGTACTGTACTTTTAGTTCGTGGCTCACTAATCAAAATTTTGGCCTGAGAAATATTTATTAAGCTCCTGCTGTAATTTATCTTGACCACTATTATGCTCCATACTTCTTGGGAGATTTGTCTTACTGATCTTGTTGACATTACTGCATATACGTGAACACAATGTTTTTTTAACGTAGACTTTTTGGTGTAAAGACACATTGTTGAGCTTATGTTACATGCATACAAATTCTTGTGAAGAGTTTCTTTAGATACATTTGTGATTTGTATTGACTTTGGTTTTTCTATGTGTTCAGCTTGGGGAAAAGATTATACTTCTTGCAAAATGCAGAAGGCTCAGGGCTGGCCCCCTTTGATTGCTGGCTCTGTTTACGAGGTATCAAAACAATGGCTTTGCGCGTTCAGAAACAGCAGGTACTAATTTAAAGTCTCAATACCAAGCTCTTTGCCTCTTTAGTGACTATAACGTATGTTGCCCATTCCTAATGATATTTTACCCAGTGAACATTCTTGTGGTTTGTTTTAATTCTCGTTATTTTGAGAACCTGTATGTTTGAATCTGAACCATGTCTGTTGTGCTCAATCTTTGCCAGAGAATGCACAGAAGATTGCCGAATTCCTTGGTTCTCATCCACGAGTTAAAAGGGTTAACTATGCTGGGCTTCCTGGTCATCCTGGTCGAGAATTGCACTATTCTCAGGTGAGAAATTTTCAATGCATCTTCTAGCATAAATATAAATTACACCCCATTGATGCAATATCATCATTGTTCCTACTGTTGCAGGCAAAGGGTGCAGGATCGGTGTTCAGTTTCTTGACAGGATCGCTTGCTCTTTCAAAACATGTCGTCGAGACTACCAAGTATTTCAGTGTGACAGTCAGTTTCGGTAATCATTCCCAGTCTTTCAAAGATAAGCATTGTCACTGTTATCAACGATGTTGTAATCTTACAAAGTGTCGTTTTATGTGGGGTTGCAGGAAGTGTGAAGTCACTGATAAGCATGCCTTGCTTCATGTCACATGCAAGCATACCAGCGACAGTGAGAGAAGCGAGAGGACTAACGGAGGATCTGATTAGGATATCTGTTGGGATAGAAGATGTGGATGATCTCATTGCTGATCTAGACTTGGCACTCAAAACTGGGCCTCCATAGGCAGCAGTCTCATTGTAAAGAGCCTCCACATTAAATTATTAGGTATAAGTTGTCTTTATAGAGTTGTGAGGTTTTATGACTCAGTTTGAATAATAGGGGTTATCTTAATGTTGGTTAAAACAGTAAAATAAGATGGAGGCACCAAAGCTTATGGTGGTTGTCATTTGTTTGAATTCAATTGGACATCAAGACTCCTACTGATCTAAAATCCAATAATTAAGTAAGTTGATATGGGTTCACAAGTTGAAACTCCGCATGTGGGTTGGTAATTTGATGATACAATGATATGCGTATTTTAGTTGTAATCTGAAATCTGAATTGACTTGGAACGTGTCCTAGTAATTCAATGACAGTGTCAATGTTACCTTAAAATGGTGTTTTTTGTTGTTGTTGGAATGGCTTCACTGCATAACTCTAATCAACTGGGCCTGGCCCCACCAGATTGGCTCGTGTCTAACGTGTTGCAAATTGCAAAATCAACATGGATAATCGAGATGATAATTTAACCATTATGTTACGATTATCCGCCTGAATTAAATTGGTCAGATAAAGTAAATTTTGAATTAATGTAATAATTTTATGTACAGAAAAAGCGGAGCGCGGTGGGTGACAAAGGCTGGGTTTTGTCCCCCATACAAAGTTAATTCCCAGCCATTAGATCTATGTTATTTCAATTTAACGGTCCAGATACTTGTATTTAAAAGGGTTTTTTTATTGCAGTTTTTTTAACTAATTTTTGTTAATTTTCTTTCCTCAATTTCCTTAAGCACCGCACTAATTAATTGTTTTTTTGAATTTAATGGTAATTAATTATTTTAATATTTTATAATTATCCCACTTCCTTAAAATGAGGCTCTACAATATTCTCTTCCCCCTAATTCCCACCCATAGTCATCTTCTTGCTGGAGTCAAAAAGCGGCCAGCCACCATTATTAAGGGAAACATGATTTTAAGTTTATTTTTTAAGATGGACGCACCCGGTTTGAGTACCCGAGTCAACGATACTTCTTTCGCACGCACCTGGTTCAAGTTCCCGAGTCAACGATCCTTCTTTCGCACGCACCTGGTTCGAGTTCCCGAGTCAACGATCCTTCTTCCCCCATTCAGCCGGCGCAGCCCACCGCACCCTCCGCAGCCGTCGTCGTTCTTCTGGTTCGCTCCACCCGCACCGTCGTAGCTGTTTCTCGGTGGTATTCGTGTTCTCCGCCAGTAACCCATTAACTCTTCCCTCGTCCGATTGTATCATTGCCGCAGCCAAATTCACCCGCCGACGAAGAAACTCAACTAAATTCAAGAAATTCTGATTATATAGCACAGCTCTTGCCATTGGTTAGGCACTTTTTTTCATTGATTGTGATGTTTTACTGTTCTTTAGTTAGATTATGGATGGATTGGGATGTTATTGGAACATGAATCAAATACTTGTATATATTCAATACTTGTATGCTCGTATACTAGTATGCTTTTTACAGAAATTCATGTTCGATCCCTAGTACTAGTATGTTTGAGTATGTATATGGTTGCAATCATTGTGAATTGTGGTAGAATAGGTTCAGGTTCTGGGGCTTTGTCGGTTCTGTCAAGTTTTGGTCTTTCTTGCTTCTTGTTTCTGATTGATGGAGGCTCGTTGAATTAGATGGTATGATTGGTACGTGGTTCGGTGTATACTGTGATTGATTTAGTATTTGTTATATTGTGTAATACTAGTGAGATGAATAAGTTTTTTGAAATGGGGCAAATTTGATATGACTATGATGAATTCCATTCACACTTGAATCGGTAGCGTGATATGTGTTTGTATAAATCAAGCAATACTTATATGTATTCAATACTTGTATGCTCGTAGTACTAGTATGTTTTTTTTTACACAAATGCATGTCTGATCCCTAAAACTAGTTTGTTTGTGGTTGCAAACATCGTGAATTGGGGTAGAAAATGGATGTTAAAAATAACTAGTAATGGCGGCTGTGTGGTTTGGTTATGCAAGCAAAAAATAAAGAAGAAGAAGCCGAACGTGTAAATTAAATAGGGGAAGAGGATTGAGAAAATATTTTGTTACCACATTTTAAGGAGGGATAATTAAAATATTTTATTAAATTAATAATTTAAATAAATTGAAATCATTCACTTGCTATAACCGCCAGATACACTTTAATTTATTATTAAATTATATTCATTTATTTAATAGGGAAGATGGGATGAGATCAAGGGTGGGGATTCAACTTTGTGTAGGAGACAAAGTTTCTCCTTTGTCACCGAAAAAAATCCCGAGAAAAAGTACACGTTTATTGACCCACTGCTCATCATGTTCATACATTTTTTCATTCAAACAATTTTATAACTAGTTACAAAAACTAGTTATTTTGTCTCATAACTAGTTATAAGGTCTTGTAACCAGTTATGAGATATTGTAACTAGTTACGAGACAAAATAACTCGTTGTAATATTTTTTTTTTTGACAAAACTAGTTCTTGTATTTTTTGCTCAAAATAAAATAAACAATAAAAAAACAAAAACTAGTTTTGTAACTGGCGCCGGATCCAGCTCCAACCATTTCTTGGGTTGGAATCCGGTCCAACCCATTCTCAGCCATTAGATCACCCATTGACCAATCCAATGGTCTAGATTGTTAAGTGTATTTAGGACATTACACAAATAATTTAAGCATTATATTTAAATTAAATAATTAATATTTTTTGCAGGGACAGCTAGTGACTCCGGCGGCCGGCCACCGTCGCCGGCGACTTTTCCGGCGGCCGGCCGTCGTCGCCGGCGGATTTTTTTTTTTTTTTTGCTTTCAAAATTTATTTTTCTTTAAAAAATTAGGTAACACATTTTTTTTTTGTTAACAAGTTAACAGTGTTTTTTAACTAATAACTAGTTAACATGGTTTTTAACTGATAATTAGTTAACATCATTTTTTGTTTAATAACTTGTTAACAGATTTTTACCTGATAACTAGTTAACAAATAATTATATAATCAAAATTTTAATGAGATTTTTTGTTAACAAGTTATCTAACTAGTTATGTTATCTTTACTTAAGTAACTAGTTAACAGTTTTAGGTAATAACTTGTTATCAACATTAGTTAACTAGTTATCAAAACTAGTTAACAGGTTCTTATGATGTTAACTAGTTATTTTATTAGTAACTAGTTAACTAACCGAGTTAACTAGTTAACAAATTTTTTAATTGATAACAGTTAACAATGTTTTTTAACTGATAACTAGTTAACAATATTTTTGTTGACTAGTTAACCAACCGAGTTAACTAGTTATCAAGTTGTTAACTATTTAACTAGTTAACTAATCGAGTTAACTTGTTAACAATTTTTTTACCCGATAACAATTATTTTTGTTAACTAGTTATCAAGTTGTTAACTAGTTAACCAACCGAGTTAACTAGTTATCAAGTTGTTAACTAGTTAACTCGATTAGTTAACTAGTTAACATCATAACTAAGATAACTAGTTAACGTTCTTTTAAGATGATAACTAGTTAACATTATTTTAAGATGATAACTAGTTAACTAATCGAGTTAACTAGTTATCCAATCGTATTAACTAGTTATCAAGTTGTTAACTGGTTATCTAATCAAGTTAATTTGTTAACTAATCGTGTTAACTAGTTATTTTGTTTTTAATTAGTTCATTTATCGTGTTAACTAGTTAACATCATGATCAAATAACTAGTTAACGAGTTACTTAGCTGATAAATAAATAACTAGTCAACTAATGAACTTATCGAGTAAACTAGTTACATCATTATCAGATAACTAGTAAACGTGTTGTTAATTAGTTAACTAGTTAACACCATGGTAAGTTAACTAGTTATCAATTAGTTGTTAACTAGTTATCTACTCGAATTAACTAGTTAACTAACCAAGTTAACTAGTTAGCCAATCGAGTTAACTTGTTAACCAATCGATAATCGAGTTAACTAGTTAACAACATAATCAAATAACCTTTTTCTGTTAACTAGGTAATAGTGTTTTTTAACTGATAACTAGTTAATATCATTTTTTTGTTGATAACTTGTTAATAGATTTTAACCTGATAACTAGTTAACGAATAATCATATAATCAAAAATTTAACGAGATTTTTTGTTAACATGTTAACCAACCGAGTTAACTAGTTATCAAGTTGTTAACTAGTTAACCAACCGAGTTAACTAGTTAACATATCAAGTTGTTAACTAGTTAACTAATCGAGTTAACTTGTTAATAAATTTTTTACTCGATAACAGTTATTTTGTTGTTAACTAGTTAACCAACCGAGTTAATTAGTTAACTTATCAAGTTGTTAACTAGTTATCCAATCGTGTTAACTAGTTAACCAATCGAGTTAACTAGTTAACTATTCAAGAAATTACACATTCACATATAATTTGAAGGCAACCAATGAGCTGAAAATTATGTCAATTATTCACTGTCATACACAAAATGGCAACATTAACATTTCTAATTATTACAGAAATTCATCACTTGAACTTCATCTAGCCACTTTGATGAATGAGTATATGTATAGTAAAGATTAAAAGGTAGTTGTACATAGAGAACACAAACTACAACAAACTGCAATCCTACACATCATGGCACCATAAACCAACAAAACAAGGAGAAAACACCAACCCTTCCCATCTCACACCTATGAACAACAAACACTACCCAAAAACCCACCCACTTGCAGACAAACATCAAGGATCTCCAAGAGTAATGGCACCGTCTATATCACCAAAGCTCTTCCTCAACACTGACCATTGCTCAAACTAATTCCTGAACACAAAAGTTTCAGGGCAAATTAACACATAGAATTACCAATCAGAATCAAACAGTAATTAACACAATAACACAGAGATAGAATCACAGCCATATTCATCGGAAGCATCTTGTACAATTACTCAAGAGCTACAATTACGAAACTGGAACTTCACCTTTGCTGAAGGAAGCTCCAATCCATTTCTCAAGTAATAATCTCTGATCGAGACCAGAGACTTCCCCATGTAGTCATGCACAGTCACGATCCGTCTATTCGATAGCTATAACAAGAATTCTACAATCTCCGTCAACACTCGGCAGTGTAAAAGAGGAACAAATTCCTGAGACAAGTTACCATACAGATATAACGGGGGAGAAGGGGCTTGGAGCCGTGTTTTCTCCAGAAGACGAAGGAATAAATTTTGGGTCAAAAAATTCGGAAGTTAGGTTCCGCTTTCTTCTCGCTGGCGCAATGGATCTACCGGAGTCAATGAAGTCGATCGCCGAACGTCGATGGAAGAAGTTAAGGCTCCCCCACCGGTCCCCGTCAAAGCATCTCCGAAAGGAACCCTCCGCAGCCGGATTAGAGGTTGGTGCGCGAGATGGGTTGCCTTCGAAGCCTCTGCCGGTACGGAGCTCCGATCTCTCAGCCAGCCGTCTCCCAGCTGTTGTTGTCAGTGGGATTCAATGTCATTGTTCTGGAGATTCCGCAAGATGCCAAAGATGAACACGGTTTGCCATGGCTATGGAGTAGAAGGGGGACGAGTAGAAGGCTTGCAGGAGAGAGGCGGCGGAGGAGGCTGAGATTTTTTAAAATACCGAAATTACCCCTCCAGTTTTTGGTTGGAAATCTGCCCAACCTTAAAAGGTTGGGTCCGGATCTTTTGTCTTTGTAACTAGTTATAAAATTGTTTAAATTAAACTTTTTAAATCAAATCCGTTCCAGTCTATTGCATTCCTATAAAACATTTCTATGATACAATAATTTTGTGAGATTGTATTAGTAAGTTAGAAAATTAAAGTTTCAATTATAATTAGAATAGAAAATCATTTTAAAACTGACGGATATAGTATGCTGCACATTTTAATACCGAAAAAGGCAAAAAGACTATTTAAAGTATAATACACAAAAAATTGACTATCAACTATTGAGACTAGGGCTGGCAGTCGGTTACCGGTTTTTTCGGTTAAAATCGAAAACTGAACTTAAACCGAGAGAACCGAGCTGAAAATAAACCGACTCGGTTCGGTGGTCGGTTCCAGATTTTAGGGTGTTCGGTTTTTTGCTGGTTTTTGGTCAAAAACCGAAAAAACCGAAAAAGCCGAATAGGGACCGAATAGCTTTCTATTCCTATCCCTAATTCTATTTTCTATCCACCACAATTCTATTTTCTAACTTAGAACTCTGGACTGGAGCGAAGAAAATCTGCGGCTGCAAGTGCAACACCGACGGGGGCAGGCGGGCAGCAGCACTGACGACGGCAGGCGGCAGCAGCACTGACGGCGGTAGGCGGCAGCAACACCGACTACGGCAGCATTCAGCAACACCGACGGCGAGTCCGCGTTTTCTCTGTCACTGCCGACGGCTGCAGCGGCGCCGACACCCACCTGCAATCTCTCACTACCGGAAGCTCCTCACCGATCGAAGTCGTCCTTCCATCCAGCTACTGTCACCGCCGATTTCCCTAGTCTGAACTGAAATGTAAGTCATGTTTTCTTCAATTTGAGACTAGTAGCCAGGGCTGCAGATCCGACTCCAAATCTTTTCTTAACCATTAGATCACACTTTGACTCTTTGACCAATCCAATGGTCTAGATTGTTAGGGGTATTTAGGACTTTACACACACTATTTTATTTTTATATTTAGTTTAAATATATTAATATTTACCGTGACTAGCCGGTGACTCTTCGGCGACCGCGACCAGACACCATCGCCGGCGACTTTTCCAGAGACTTTTTTTTTGAAAATTTTTTTTTCAATAATTTTGTTTTACTTAAAAAAATACTAGTTAACACTTTTTTTTGCTGTTAACAGTGTTTTTTTAACTGATAAGTAGTTAACATCGTTTTTTGTTTGATAACTTGTTAACAGATTTTTACTAACATGTTAACCAACCGAGTTAACTGGTTAACTTATTAAGTTGTTAACTAGTTAACAAATTTTTTACTTGATAACAATATTTTTGTTGACTAGTTAACCAACCGAGTTAACTAGTTATCAAGTTGTTAACTAGTTAACTTATCAAGTTGTTAACTAATCGTTAACTAGTTAACTAACCGAGTTAACTTGTTAACAAATTTTTTACTCGATAACAGTTATTTTTGTTAACTAGTTATCAAGTTGTTAACTAGTTAACCAACCGAGTTAATTAGTTAACATATCAAATTGTTAACTAGTTAACCATTCAAGAAATTACAAATTCACATATAATTTGAAGGCAACCAATGAGCTAAAAATTATATCATATAACTAGTTAACATCATAATTTAGATAACAAGTTTAGAAGATTTGAGTTGATAACTAGTTATAAAAATTAGTTAACTAGATAATTTATCGAGTTAACTAGTTAACATCATGACTAAGATAACTAGTTAACAATTTTTTATGATGGTAACTAGTTAATCAATCGAGTTAACTAGTTATTCAATCGTGTTAATTAGTTATCAAGTTGTTAACTAGTTATCTAATCAAGTTAACTAGTTAACATCATGATCAGATAACAAGTTAACGAGATTATTTAGCTGATAACTAGTTATCAAACTAGTTAACTAATTTTTTTGGTGTTAATTAGTTAACTAGTTAACCTCATGATTAGATAACTAGTTAACAAAGTTTTTAGCCGATAACTAGTTATCAAAATTGGTTAACACGTTATTCAACAACCAGATTATATAGTTAGAAAAGGTTGTCCAACAATATTTGCATTTAAATGTTTACAAAATGGCCCAAAATCTCAAACAGTTAACAACATATTGTTCAGTGACTGAGAATGTAAATTTAAATAGTTTCTAAAACATCCCAAAGTATTAACAACTGCAAATCAGTGACCTAACTTAACTAAGTGACAAATTAGTCACCTAACTTAACTAAATTAAAAATCAGTCACTCTTCTTCAATTTGTGGTATACGACGCTGCTGCTCGCCGATGCGCTCTGCCGGCCGCCGCTCCTTCGCCCGGCTTCGTGTTCGACCGCACCAACTTCGGAACCCCAACATCTCTTTTACCCACCGGCTGCGCTCTTTAACTGTCCCGAATCAGATTCATAACCTTCAATCTATTGTCAAAAAAATCGGCAGCGACGAAATCGGTGGAGGCGAAGGTTGCGCCTCCGTCGTTCACGGCGATGGTGGAGGTAGTCTCCTGCCGATTGGTTCTTGGATCTACGGCGAGAGCTCCCTCAAGGAGGAGGACGGAGATGGATCGACGATTGGAATCCTCTTGTACAGAATGAGGGATGAGGGGGGGTGTTTGACGCCGTGGATGATAATGTTGGGTTGGGGTGAGGCCGTCGGGTGAAGGGCAGTCAAGGGATAGGCATCGGTGATGAGCGGATAGGCAACGGCGACAATTCTAGAGTTCCGATTCCAACTTTTGGGTAGCTGGCGGTGGATACTGAAAAGAACAAATAAGTAGTTAAATGAAATTTTTAAATACGGATTTTACCCTTCTGTCAAAATGGTTGGACCGGTCCAACCTTTGAAGGTTGGATCCGGATCCTGAGCCTAGTAGCCAGCCTAATCCAAAATACTAATTTATGTATGGTATGAAAAGAATGTAGACAAATAAGAAGAGGTATTAGAGAAAAGTATAAATATTGCAAATATAAAATTTGCATTTACATTTATTTTATTACAAAGGGATGATGATGATGATGATGATGATGAGGTATTATAGTCAAGCACGACAACGCAACGTTAAAAGTAAAAAAAAAGTATTATATTAAAACAAAAAAAAAAACTAAAAACTAAAACAACAATTAATTAATCATCATCATTATCATCCACGCCCACTGTTTATCAGAAACACGCATCCAGCACACAGCAGCAGCACAATGCAGCGCAACTGCAAAACCAAACAACACCACCAGCACAGCACACAAATTAATTAAAAAAGGACCAAGTTGTCCGAATATAAAAATTAGAGTATGAATTTGTTTAATAAACAACATAAAAAGAAAAGAAAAGAAAAGAAAATTGGGCTTACCAGCCTTTCCAGAAACCATCGCCTCTGGACTTAGTCTCGACGGGAACAGGAATAACAGCAGCTGCATGGGTGGAATTGTGTTGGGTCGGGTATCCGATTGGTGGAGGTGCTCCAACAACGTATGACCCACTCGATTGTGGCAGCTGTGGGTATGTTGATCCTCCTCCTGATATTAAATTAATAAGTTTCAACCAATTAGCTAAAATTAACATAACATTACTGCAGCAGCAGAGACTTAATAGTTGATATGAGAAGTGAATTAAAGAAGACTCACCGGTAGCTGGAGATTGGTGATCGTAGTGAGTCATGTTGATGCTCTGTATTGGAGAGAGAATAAAGGATGCAGAAATGAGACTGTTGCTTCCTTATTCCTCCATCTCTCTTATATTTATAGAGCAAAAACATAATATAAAGTAATGGGTTTTATTTTCCAAGCTTCCTTCCTTTACGGTTGGACCAAAGGGGAGACGGTATTAGCATAATAGCATTCACAAGGTTACCTTGTCTGAATATTTGTCTGACTCCGCGAGGAGGGCGGCTATAGCGCGTTCCTTCCATATATGATATATATATATATAATATCCAGTCCACATCAACACGACAACCAACTATCTTGGAATCTTCCTTTCAGCCCTTTTCCTGGATGCAAGGTTTTTTCATTTCCCCCAAACTATTTACAACTTTCAGATTCATTCCAGCCGGTTAACGACTTTCCTTAATTTGAACTCGGCTAATTCTGATGCCATGCAAACTCAAACATCTGTCTTCTCGTTTAATCCTGTGATTCACTGGTCTGAACGATGGTTGGTTATTTTTTAGCTGCTGTTCGGCTCTTTGTTTCGTACTGTTTCACTTTGCTAGCTTGGGTATAAAAGCCATTTTCTAACGCCTGATAAGAGAGAATTGAAACTCTCATTCTGAAAACCGCTGCTGCTGTTAGGGTTTTCGAGTTTTGTAGTTTTGGGGACAGTTTTGGAGGAATATGTAGTCCTAATGGCACATTTACAAACTATGTCCGGATAGGGGCAAATGCGGAGCCCAACTAGCCCCTCACCTGCCTGGGGTGTCCAGAATCTATATAAACCCACCTTGCTCCTCTTCATTCTTCACACCTCAATTCTCATTCTCTCTCAATTCTCAAGGTATTTTCTTTCAAGAACACGATTTTGTTAGTATTTTTCATTAAATTTGATACTAATTTGATCTTGTTATTTCGTTTCTAGTCAGCTATTGTGACCAAAGTGTTCCTAGTCAAGGCGTTCCACGTACGTTGTGCTATGACTTTTTCTTCTCATTCGTGATTAGGTAACACTTACATTCTTAAGTGCTATTTGTTTATTACAAGTTGATGATCATTATTGTTTATGGTTTGTGAGAAATGCATGTTTGGACGTAGATGTTCTACATTTTTGGAAATGTTCCCGAGGGCGTATCCGTTGGCCCGAGCGACCCGAGCATTTTGTGGGGGGACCATGTTTTGATATGCATGCTATGTAATTAAATATTAAATTACTATGTTATGTAATTATTGATATAGAATTCTGTTACAATTATGTTATTAGAATTACTTAGGTTATTAGGTGATTAGAATTATGTTATGACAATTTGATATAGAATTATGTTATTAGAATTATAATTTGGTACATTTACAATTACTTAGGTTACTAATTACTTCCCCCCATGTGTTCCTACAAAAATTAGGAGCCACACATGATGCATAACATTCGTCATTCTAAGAAGATCGTAGACTACGATCCTAGGTTCGAGCCGATTCTATCCGAGATGGGCTTAGAGCAGACCCCAGATCCAGAGCTCATCACTCACTACAAGAAAATACCAATTTAGTCACGGTTTTTGAAACCGTGACAAATTAGTCACGGTTTTCTGAAACCGTGACAAATTAGTCACGGTTCTTAAGAAACCGTGACTAATTTGTCACGGTTCATTCGGAACAGTGACTGGTTTGTCACAGTTTCAAAAGAATCGTGACCAATTTAGTCACGGTTCTAAAGAACAATGACTAAATTGGTCACGGTTCTTTAAAGAACCGTGACAAACATATCCAGGCTGGCAATCCGTTTCTTCAACTTCATCTTCCCGACGACTTCTTCCTCTTCTATTCCTCAATCTTCTTCCTCTTCTATTCCTCAATCTTCTTCCTCTTCTATTTCTCAATCTTCTTGCTCTTCTCTTCCTCAATCTTCTTTATCCATCTGATATCAATGAACGACGACCTCGTCGGACCGCCGCAGTCCACAACCTCTGGCTCTAATCCTCCTCTGCCACAATCGCGAACACCAAATCCGCCGCCACCGAGATCTTTTCCTCTGCCGAAGGGCTCGCCGCCCTTCTCCTCTGCCGAAAAAGCACTTCCCCCGACACCAGATCCACAACCGACGACGACGACGAGTTCTGCCAACGACGAGTCCAAAATAGGGGAAAGAGAAGCCGACGGCTGCTGGCACATTCGACGGAGTTGGTGGCGGAGTAGTCGGCGACGGTGGAGTCGTCGGCGGCGGAGTCGTCGTCGGCGGTGGATTCGATGGAGTCGACGGTAGCTTCTGAATTGACAAAGAAGAACAATGACTGAAATGATAACCTAGAAAAATCCAGTGACCAAAAGGGGAAATTCGTAGCACTGAAAATTTAATATTAGTACCCATAGAAATTTAAATGACAAAGTGGTTTAATGAAAGTTTTCTAAGAACACTTTGGTCACCGGATTAAAATTACAACCACATAAAGTTAAGTGACCAAAAGGGAAAAATGTTAGTCACGGTTTTGATCGGAACCGTGACTAATAGTAGTCACGGTTTACTTGAAAATCGTGACTAATATTATTCACGGTTTCTAAAGGAACCGTGACTAATTTTAGTCACGGTTCCTTAACAAACCGTGACAAAAATATTTAGTCACGGTTCATGTTGAAACCGTGACAAAAAATGATCGATTTAGTCACGGTTTTCAAAACCGTGACTAATTTTTTTAGTCACGGTAAAAACCGTGACTAAAGGCAAAAAAAACTGTGACTAATCCCATGTTTTCTTGTAGTGACTGCTCTGATCGAGAGGTGGCGTCCAGTAATTTATTTTGTTACGCGGAAAAATGTTGTATTTCAATAACTTGAGATAGTTTAAAATGAATTTTATATCATTCTTCTGTACTCCTCTTCAAACAAAAATTTTATTTTTTGGGCTTGAAGTTTACACGTGTCTACCCTCATACGCTGTGCTTATATCAGATGTTAAAATTTAGACTACTATGATTAGAATTTGAGACTTCTAAGTCAAAGACTCGATGCGATGCGATCTCCTCCTAATAACTCTGAGAATGACATAAGATTCATTGCGCGCACTCTTCTAATTCGTAGAACATGATATGTGATCGATTATGCACCCTCCTCCAACAACTAGTGATGTACCAAACTCCAGTACTACTCAAGGGTAAAAGCTTTAGGCCACAAGTCAAAATTAGGGACCAACTCTAGTACTACTCAAGGGTCAAAGCCTTAGGCCATGAGCCAAAATTAGGTACCAACTACCTTTTAAGGCCAAGAAGCCCACAACAACTCCATGATGGAGAGCCTTCCTCTCTAACGGACGTAACAACTCATATGTGTCCTTGAGAGAATTATTATGAAAAAAAGAAAGATGATCCTATCCTATCATTTTATTACATCAAATATAGTGCCACCAGCTCATAACGCAATACACATAAGACATAACACGTCTTAGAGGCACTCGACCCCCCAATGCTTCTCTGCTTTCTTAACTATCACTCTTTCACATCTTGCTTCCCGCTTATCTCTTATCATACTACCTTGTACCTAGTAGGTGAATTGGGGAGGTCGATATCACAAATAGTATGATAAAGTACTGAGGAATTTACAATGAAACTTTTTATTCGTCGATTTATAGATAAAGTGATATTTTTAATTTGTTGCTCAAACGCTCACGAATATCCAGCCGTATTTAATGAACATGCAAGTCCAAACACATGAATCCACGTCATCTGCATTCATCTTCAAGTTGTCTTTCTCTCAAATATCATTTTCAATTTTATATATAAAAGTCGTGCCTCCCAAATTATCAACCCCCACTATTAGTAAATATAAGGTTGTGTTATCTAGAGTGATATTTCTATTGAACTAATCGTTTATATCAATAGATTTAATCTTAATAAGTCTAAATTGAGCTTAATTACAATTTTTAGTCATCATAGTATAAGATTATACCTATTGTTCTTCAGGTTTCTTTCTACAACTGCATTTTTTCTCAGCATGATAGATTATCATCTCTACCAAATTAGTTTTTTTGTTCAAATCGTCTTATATATCCTTTACCAACATGTAGATTATTATACTCGAAAAAAATATTAAAAACATGTTTATCTATCAAAATGTTAGTGGGTGTACCCGGTGCACCCACAGAGTGTTCACCATATTAAGACGTAGTAAATTTTTGTTTGAAGAGGAGTACAGAAGAATGATATAAAATTCATTTTAAACTATCTCAAGTTATTGAAATACAATATTTTTCCGTGTAACAAAATAAATTACTTGACGAGGCGACCAGCACGCTTGAGGACATACACTTCATCACTGGTCTGTCCGTAGATGGTCTCCCGGTCACTTCAGATAACCTCATTCCTACTGGGAATGATGAGCTTGCGGCTCACGTGGGGAGTCTACTAGGGAAGACGCCAGCTACATCTGATCTCAACTCGGGGAGGATCAAGATGACTTGGTTGCGCAACAACTTCCCATACAGGGAGGGCGCTATTAGAGACGACGATATTGCGACGATACATTAGTATTGTCGGGCGTACATCGTGGACTTCTTCGGCAGCTGTGTCTTCGCTGATCGATTGGGGGCGTATGCTCACCTCTTCTTTCTCCCTTTGCTCGCGGACCTTGACCGTGTTGGAGAGTTTGCATGGGGGGCGGCCGCCGCACTGTCGTGGATGTACAGAGAGCTCGGTCGTGCCGCATTTTGGATAGAGAGCGACACCACTGCCGATCATATTGGCGACATTGGAGGCTGGATGGCAGTGGTGCAGGTGTGGGCTCTGGAGAGACATTTGACACTAGCTCGACGGATTCACGAGAAGAGGACGTGGCCACCAGAGGAGAAGATTATTCCGCGCATGCCACTGTGAGTTCAACAATTGTAGTTCAAATTTGAAGATGGGTTCATGCTTGTGGTCTAACTTTCGACGTTATTTTAAATTAGGTGGGCACCATGGTTTAAAGACAAGACAAGATTCATCTTACTTGCTGGATACCGATAACTTCTTGACGAGGGGACACCATTCACAATAGGTTTTAGTGATGTTTTTGTTTATTACTTAGGCCACTCCATTGGATATTAGGCTAATTCATTTACTAGTTAATCTTTCGTAGTGGCTACCGTGGGATGGTTTTGAGGACCATAGTCCGGCGACATACCCTGCGCACCGCGTCATTACGCCACTACTTTGTTTCTTTAGCGTCTAGTGGCATAGGCCTGATCGTGTGTTACGTCAGTTCTGTATGGATCAACCAATACCGACCTTTGACATACCACGCTCAGAGGTCATCCGTAACCTGGAGATCACACAGCGGGGTACACGACAGGCAGACTGGGTTGCTAGTTACCCCATGTATGTCTAGTACTAGGAGGAGCGATTCCAGCATTTGGTGGGAGGTCCATGGTTAGCTGACCACGACGATTGGAGCTTCCACGGTGAGTACGCGCAGTGGTACCACGCCACCACACGACGTGGTGTGCCGCGTCGTGGCATTGTCATGGAGACCTTGGTACGTAGGGTTTCTATCCCAGTCATGTGTAGGTTTATCGAAACATTGAAAGTTGATTACTAACTTCAGTTATTTTTTTATATCATAGGTCGATGGCATTGAGCGTCTATACGTCACGACCTCCCAGTCTCACATCACACTACAGGACCACCAGGACATGCATGCTACCCTCCAATCTCTTATGCATGATTTTGGTGCGATAGAGAGGACGTTTGAGAGGAGGATCCCGATGAGGGCACCTAGGCAGGCCACACATCCACCACATGAGTACCAGGCACCGGAGCTGTCCCAGGCGAGATTCCCGCCCACACACACTGTTAGACAAAGGCGTAATGTTCCTGTTTCTCCCCTTGTGGGAGGCTGACCTAGCACAGTGGGATAGCCAGCAGCACAGAGGCCACGGTATCGGGACTCATACCCGATTGATCCCTTTGCTGGACGAGATGACTACCTCGACACACAGTCCACGTCGTTCACACAGCCCACCCAGCAGCAGAGTTAGTCATTCGTTCCACCCACCCAACAGCAGAGTCAGTCGTTCGTTCCACTCACCCAGCAGTTCATAGGACCATCTGATTATGTACATCGCGGCGAGAGTAGCGGTTCACAGCTACAACGCACTCCCTCAGTGACGGTACAGATGGATGCCACGTATGATGATGACGATGACGAATTTGTTGAGCAACCACGCTATGGATTGCGCATTGATCCTCGACCAGCTAGGTGCGGCACAGATGGGCTTTTGGCTAGAGATCATGCTAGGGACAGAGGTGGGCGTAGAGGCGGTGGACGTAGACGTGGCTAGAGGCTTGTAGTATTTTATTTTCAAACTTGTAGTTTTATATTTTCAGACTTGGAGTAGTGTGAGTTTAGACTTGGAGTTTTATATTTTCAGACTTGGAGTAGTGTGAGTTCAGACTTGTAGTTCTATCTTTTCCAGAGTTGTAGTATTATAGTGTAGTTCATATTTCAAACTTATTACTTGCATTTTATCTTTTGTTGATTGCCATATGTTGATGGTGCAATTCATTATGTTGATGGTGGGAATCTTGCCAGCTGCACCCCACTAGCTAGTTGACGAAAAGTCAGATTTTCACATGTTATTGATAGGTGGGAATCTTGCCAGCTGCACCCCACTTACCAGCTAACGAAAAGTCAGATGGTCACATGCTGTTGATAGGTGGACGGAGCATATCGTACAAGAATGTGTGGACTGGAAAACAACGGGCCATGGAGCAAATCTACGGTGACTGGGAAGAATCATACAACGACTCGCCAACAGTATTGAATGCAATCCAGGACTGGAACCCCAGTACACATGTGGAGTTTGTCACAGTCCCCATTTCCACAGTGACAAGAGGTACTGTTCTTCAATTCGAATGAGTTTTCTGAAGTTTTGGTCCTAGCATAGAAGGATTCAAGCACTGCCCGCCTGTGCTCATCGTGGATGGCACTTTCATTACTGGAAAATACAAGCATACGTTGCTCATGGCTAGTTCCTTTGATGGCAACAAGAACATCTTCACTGTGGCATTCGCCATTGTCCAAGTGGAAAATCAGGTGAACTGGGAGTGGTTCTTAAATTGCATTCAGGAGTTCGTAACCGACAGATGCGGAGTCTGTGTCATATCAGACAAACATGACAGAATCAGGATTGCGATGAGTAAGATCAGTAATGGATGGCAATGGCGCTGATGCTCACGTCACTATGTCAGCAACTACAACTCCACCGCAAAGTGTCCACCCATGAAGCATCGCTTGGAAAATCTATGTAGGTCTCATTAAACTACTGCCTATTTAATTATCAACCTATCATCGTTTACTAAACCCCATCCATTGTGTGACCCCTGCAGGTAAAAAATCCTTCATGAGAAAATTCGAAAGGGGGTCAGATCATTCATGAGAACCGACGCTCGAATGGAAATGGGTCTCACTGATTGTGTAACTAAGGATCAACTCTATTGGTCGAGAGTTGTTGATTCATGCAACGATGGGACACAATGGAATAACATGACATCGAACATGGCAGAGAGGTGTCAATGGGGCGTTCAAGGCAGTCCGTGCACTCCCCATCGCAGCTCTTGTGGAGGCCACCTTCTACAGGCTTGTTGGGTACTTTGAAGATCGACGGACCAGGATTAGGGAAGAAGTTGAGACTGGGGCGATATGGACCAAGCTGTGTCTGAAGCGGATGGGGAAACGACTAAACAAGTCACATACCCATGTAGTAAGGACCTACGACTATAAGAATGGGTTGTTGATGTGCAAGATTTAACTCACAACAATCAAGGTCGTATTCCACGAGGGCTCTCTCAAAAGCTACTACTCACACGGTTCATGGACGGTCTATTCAATTAAATTGAGTTTGGTTTAAAAGCAACGAAATCAAAAATATAAACAAAACTAAAGCAAGAAAGTAAAGCGGTGCAAAACAAAGATAAAGGAGGTTCACTTGGAAAGATAGCTTCATCATGCTCAAGAGGAACAAATGCACAAACAAGCCAAACATGATCGAGGTTGCAATCGAATGACCATGCAAATCCCTTCTATAGACTCAATGCACTCTCGTCGCACTAAATCCCTATCCTAGAACCACTCAACCTAGGCTCTCGCTCTCAAGCTAAGTGACTAAGGATGCATTAAAGGTGTTTGATGAAATGCCAAGCTACAAAACCTTCTCCTATGACTCTATGACCACTAGGCTAGACACGACACTCTCATGTCAATGTCCTAACACTAAGAGAATCATCAAAAGACTAATCAAAGTTCAATTGAATGAAAAACCTAATGCACACCAAGTGTTCGATAAAATGCACAAGAGAGAAATCATGCAACTATGGTTGAATTGAGATGATCTAATCTCTTAGAACACACTCTCTTCAATCCCTAGACCAAAAATCCATGTAATCTAAGCACTCTCATGCATTACATAAAAAATAATAGACCAAATCAAGCACATAACACAATTTGGAATTAACAACAAGTCTAGAGATCATCTTCTTACAATCCAAGATCAATCATGGCATATTTGTACAATCAACCTCTATCCTAGCACAACTATCTATCAATCCAAGGAAACCTAGGAAATCAGCCACACATGGCCAAGGGTACAAAAGAGAAAGAAGGAGAGATGGTCACCAAGAGCTCCATGGCAATCCTCTTCTTGCAAGCTCCTCTCCCCAAGGTTGTGGGCTTCAATCCAAGCTCCTCACTCCAATTTGCACCTTGCTCTAGGGTTGATGATGGATTGGTGATGGAAAAAGAGAGAGAGGGTTGAGAGAGAGTATGGCGTGTTTTCTAAAATTAATGAATCTCCCTTCAATTTTCATCCGCTTCTTCTTTAAATAGCACGCTGGAATTGCCCTGAATTTTCGGCGAAAACTTCCTAGAGTTTTCACCGAAAATTCCTTTGAAAAACCCCGACATCTTTGGCATTTCTTCATAAGTTTTCGGCGAAAACTCAGGAAGTTTTTGCCAAAAACTCCTTCACAAATCCAATGTCCGCCTTCTGGAAGTCCGCCTTCTGGAAATCCGCCGATTGCACGCGCCGAGGGTTTTCGGCGAGAACTTAGAGTTCTCGCCGAAAACTTCTTCAGGGGAAAGATGCATTTTTCTCGATTTTCCAACGGCCATATCTCCTCCGTCCTAGCTCCGATTGACCTCTCGTTTGATCCTACGTGCTCCTTGTCACCAGTAATTCAATTCAAAATCCTGAAAATGGAAAGAAAACAACTCCAATAGACACAAAATTGGCCTCAAAGTGGCAACTAGACAACAAAAGAGCACTTTGCATAAAACTTCCATAAAAGCATATTAATCACAGCAAAATGAGATCATACATGGGAGATCCTTTGGCTAATCAAAGGCTTAAAATGCACCAAATAAAGTCACATCAAGTTTCCCTACGACTAAGCTTTGCTTGTCCTCAAGCAAATGAATTAGAAAACATCCAAGTTCACAAATGACAAGATCGGTCACATTGAGATTCAAACGATAACAATTTGGCTTAAACTGTTCCACGAACAAACTTAACCTACACATGCAAGAACGTCAACCAAACAAGTCTAAACATCACCATTTTCTGCACACTTCAAGTAGTGGTTAATTGAGATACAGAAAAATCGGCCATGACAACACCAACTCTAATCAAAAGGACTTGAACTCGGGAAATGGAACAAATTAGGTGGGGGTAGGAAACTTTTGGAAAGTGGTGAATGATTGTGATGTGGCTATCGACTCGACTTCGTCCGCTTCTAGATCTGCACTTTTCATGCTCAAGCTAGGATCATTACAACAAGGGCCACTTTTAAGAACTCTTTTCTCTTTTTTATTTTTTTCTTCTTTTTTTTTCTACTGCATACTAGTGCTCGATCCAACACTTCACTTAGGTGTTGAACCTGCCTAGCTCACAGCCTTTGCCTTTGCTAGTGCTCAACCCGACACTTCACTTAGGTGCCGAGCTTGCCTAGCTTTTCTTTTCTTTTGAGCATTTTCTTTTGAACTTTCTCTTCACACACTAGCCACTTGATCCCTAGCTCCTTACAACTTCCACATAAGATTTTGAATTGGATTCCGTCTAATCTCAAGCCACAATCACGAGGGATAAAAAAGGTGATGAAAAACATGGAAGGATGAAAAACATGGAAAATGGTGAGAATGTGTATGATCCAAAAAACAGGCCAAGGCTCAACGGGTTATCCTATAGGAAACTGATTCGGGTAGGCTTTTTGGCTGAATGTGGTGAAATTCTAATTGCCTTTATCATCTTAGACCGGTGTTATCGAGCGGTACAAAAACACGTATCAAACCAATCAACCAACATACAAGAGTGATAAAATCTCTGTTTTGGCCTAGACTCATTTGATATTAGTGCTAACATGCTGGTTATAGGTTCTAAGCGAAACAGTCTAAACATCATTGTGAAAGCTTGAAGTCAATCAAACACCAAAAGTTAAGAACCGAATGATTCTACAATAGAGGAATTTTACATTCGATCAAGATCATGCAAGTCATCAAAGTGTAGCATTGGACTTCTACCGACAAATATTCACACCAAACCTCAAACTCCCCCTACGACTAACATGAGCATTGCCCTCAATGATCAAGAGAGAGAGGGTAAGGTGGAACGAAGTTACCGCGTTGGTAGAGAAGCATAGGAAGCCAAAGTAGAGGAAGAGTCCCATGACGCACATTGTGAAGAGTGATCCGCCTAAGTGCTTGCCAACATCTTATTCAACGAACTAAAACAACACAAAAACATAAAAGTGGAAAGTTAAGGAAAACATGGGTTGCCTCCCATGAAGCGCTTCTTTAACGTCTCTAGCTAGACGAAACCAAGAGCACTCAATGCATAACCAAGGATAAAACCTCGACCGCACCAATAATATCATTAACCACATAATGCTTAAGTCGATGGCCATTCACCTTAAAAGGTTCGGCTTGAGAGGGAGAAATTACCTCGATGGTTCCATAAGGAAATACTTGAGTTACCGTGAATGGTCCGGACCAACGAGATCTCAACTTCCTAGGAAAGAGTCTGAGTCGAGAGTTGTATAGGAGGACTTGATCACCAACTTTGAAATCCTTGCCCGGTTTCAAACGGGAGTCATGAATGAGCTTCATCCTCTCCTTGTATAGCTTAGCACTCTCATATGCATGATGGCGATACTCCTCGAGCTCATGTACCTGAAACTTACGCTCTTCTCCTGCGAGACTCAAATCAAGGTTTAGAAATTTCAACGCCCAAAGAGATTGGTGCTCAAGCTCTACCGGCAAATGGCAAGCTTTACCATAGACCATCCTATAAGGAGTAGTGCCTATAGGGGTCTTATAAGCCGTCCGGTAGGCCCATAGAGCATCATCAAGCTTCGTCGACCAATCCTTTCGTGATTGATCGACCGTTTTCTCCAAAATTCTCTTAAGTTCCCTATTTGTCACCTCGGCTTGGCCACTAGTTTGAGGGTGATACGAGGTAGACATCCGATGAGTGACACCGAACCGTCGGCACACTCTATGAATTGCCCTTGAAAGTGAGTACCTCGATCACTAATGATAGCACGAGGGGCACCAAAACAAGTGAACAATTTAACAAGAAACTTCCCTACAATTCGGGCATCATTGGTAGGCAAAGCTTGTGCCTCCGCCCATTTAGACACATAATCAACCGCAACTAATATATACTTGTTACCATGCGAAGTAGGAAACGGTCCCATGAAATCAATACCCCAAATATCGAATATTTCTACTACCAACGAAACATTTTGAGGCATTTCATCACGGGAAGAAATGTTACCTGAACGTTGACAAGCATCGCAAGACTTGACATAGTCTTGACAATCTCGAAAGATCGAGGGCCAAAAGAATCCGGACTCAAGTACCTTGCGAGCCGTGCGATTTGCCCCATGATGTCCACCCGTAGGATCGGAGTGGCAATGTAGTATGATGTCCTTCGCTTCTCCATGGTTAACACATCTTTGAATCATACCATCCGAGCCAACTCAAAAAACAAAAGGATCGTCCCAATAGTAATGCTTCAAATTCGCAAAGAATTTCCTTTTGTCTTGAGTGGAGAGGCCCTCCTTCAAGTATCCACTAGCAAGGTAATTAGCTAAATCCGTGAACCAAGGTTCCTTGAACTCCAAAGTCGCTAACGCGAACAATAGCTCATCGGGGAAGTTGTCATTGATCTCTTCATTACCGTTGTGTACCATTTCAGCTTCTTTCAAACGAGACAAGTGATCGGCGGCTACATTCTCGGATCCCTTCTTGTCCCGAATTTCAATGTCAAAATCTTGCAACAAAAGAACCCATCGAATCAATCTTGGTTTAGCATCGGTCTTAGATAGAAGGTACCTCAAAGCTTGGTGGTCCGTGAAGACAATAGTGTGAGAAAGCACCAAGTAGGACCTAAACTTATCAAAAGCAAACACTATGGCCAAGAGCTCCTTCTCCGTAGTTGTATAGTTCCTTTGAGCCTCATTGAGAGTCTTACTTGCATAGTATATTGGATGGAATCTCTTGCCGATTCGTTGGCCTAGAACCGCTCCAATAGCGTAATCACTAGCATCGCACATCAATTCAAATGACTTTGACCAATCCGGAGCAATGAGTATAGGAGCATTTGTGAGTTTACCCTTTAGGAGTTCAAAGGCTCGCATGCATTCATCATCAAATCGGAATTCCACATCCTTCTCGAGAAGCCGAGTCATAGGAGTAGTTATCTTGGAGAAGTCTTTAATGAAACGCCTATAGAAACCGGCATGCCCCAAGAAACTTCTCACGGCCTTCACGGAGGAGGGTGGAGGAAGTTGAGAGATGGTCTCTAGCTTTGCCTTATCAACCTCAATGCCTTTTCGAGAGATCTTGTGACCAAGAACAATCCCCTCATTGACCATGAAATGGCACTTCTCCCAACTTAATGCGAGATTGGTCTCTTCACAATGATGCAACACCTTCTCAAGGTTCTTCAAACAAAGA
This sequence comes from Linum lewisii, assembly GCA_034768395.1. Classification (NCBI taxonomy): domain Eukaryota; kingdom Viridiplantae; phylum Streptophyta; class Magnoliopsida; order Malpighiales; family Linaceae; genus Linum; species Linum lewisii. Next base: position 21,034,416 of record CM068300.1, read on the forward strand.
TCAAACGAGTCCCCAAAGACCGAGAAATCATCCATGAACACTTCCATGATGTCCTCCACAAAATCATCAAAGATAACAAGCATACATCGTTGGAAGGTAGCGGGAGTATTGCACAATCCAAATGGAATTCGGCGATAAGCAAACGTACCAAAAGGGCATGTGAATGTGGTCTTCTCGATGTCCTCTGGAGCAATTGGTATTTGGAAATATCCGGACATGCCATCTAAGAAGCAATAGTACTCGTGACCGGAGAGACGCTCGAGCATTTGATCCATGAAAGGTAGAGGGAAGTGATCCTTCCTAGTGGCCTCATTGAGTCGACGATAATCTATGCAAACACGCCACCCGACGATCATCATTGTCGGGATGAGCTCATTCTTGTCATTAGCTACCACCGTGATCTCTCCTTTCTTGGAACAACTTGCACGGGACTAACCCAAGGGCTATCTGAGATGGGGAAGATAATCCCCACATCCATAAGCTTAATAACCTCTTTCTTCACAACCTCTTTCATGTTCGGATTTAACCTTCTTTGCGGTTGCACAACCGGCTTGAAATCTTCCTCCATGAGGATCCGATGTGAGCAAAATGTGGGACTTATACCTCGAATATCCAAGATGCTCCACGCAATAGCTCTCATGTACTTCTTGAGGAGCTCCACTAGACGGTCATTTTGCTCGGGTAGGAGCTTAGAATTGATGATGACCGATAGCTTAGAATTTGGCATGAGAAAAGCATACTCCAAATGTGTGGGAAGAGGCTTGAACTCAAGAGTAGGTGGTTCTTCATAGGAGGTCTTCACCCTTTCCACCTTCGGGAGAGCAACAAAAACCGTTTCACTTTCCAACTTGTCTCTACCTTCATCAAGGTAGGCCACTTGAGCCTTTAACTCCGGGGTATCTAAATGTTCCTGCACATTCATTCTAAGGCAAACATTCAAAGAATCTTGACACACGAAGTTAGAAATACTACACACACTAGCCGAAGCAATAGTATCACAAGAGTACTCTAAATCATCTTGTGCATGAGCAAACTTCATGCCATCGGCTATGCAAAATGTGACACTCTCTTGTCCTACTCTCAAAGTCAATTTTCCATTATGCACATCAATTAAAGCACGAGAAGTAGCAAGAAATGGTCTACCAAATATCAATGAGACATCCACATCATCGGTATCAATGACCGCAAAGTCAACTAGGAAAACGAAAGGACCAACTTTAACTAGCATATCATCAACAATCCCCCTAGGACTCTTGGTCGACTTGTCGCAAGTTGAATGTACATACGAGTAGGACGAAGGTTAGACAACCCTAGTTTCTCAAATATGCAATAAGGCATGACATTGATACTAGCACCTAGATCCGCAAGACCATTAGCCAAAGAGGTATTACCTATAGCACAAGGGATAGTAAAAGTACCCGGATCTTTGAGCTTTTCCGGTGGGCTCTTGAAGAGAACGGCGGAGCATTCCTCATTGAGGTGGACTAGAGATGTCTCCGGTAACTTCCTCTTGTTGGTGTAGAGTTCCTTCATGAACTTAGCATGGCATTATAGTCATAGCTTCGGGAAAAGGAAGAGAGAATTGCATTTGACTAAGCCGCTCTACAAACTTCTTAAAAACCTTCTCAAGGCCATCCTTCTTCAACCGAGATGGGTATGACAGATTAGGCTTGTATGGAAGTAGAACCGGCGCGGGAGGAGAGACCGGTGGTGTACTCAATGTAGCCTTACTAGGTTTCTTGGTAACCTTAGTACTCACATTACCCGTAGGAAGTTCCACTTCAACCTCAACTTCATCTGAAGGATCCTTAATATCATCATTATCAACCATTAGATTAGGAGCTTGTACCTTTTGGGAGTCAATTGGGGAAGAGGTTGTATCTTGCAATGGTCTTCCACTTCTCAAGGTCACTACCTTGCAATGCTCCGGACCTTTGTGGTTGACCTTGGTATTGGAAGGTAAAGTGCCCGAGGGTCGTTCCGAGAGTGTCTTGGAAATATGTCCCATTTGATTCTCCAAATTTGCAATTGAAGCTTGTTGATTCTTGATAAGTTGAATCATTGCCGCATTGGTGTCTTCTTGAGAAATTGAAGAACCGCCCTCTTTGTTGTGAGGTGGTTTGTTAAATCCAGGTGGTCCATCACCTTTATGGTTGTACATTCCCGGTGGGGTAGGACTTTGGGGACCTTGATTTGGATGTCCTCCTTGATTCCATTGATTCCCTCCTTGGTTCCCTTGACCTTGGTTACCTCCTTGAGTCCATTGGCTACCTTGACTTAGATTACCTCCTTGAGACCATTGGTTGCCTTGATTGTACCCTCTATAACCTTAGTATCCTCCTTGGTTGTAACCCTTGTTGTAACCACCACCTTGATTACCTTGTCCTTGGTACCCTTGGTTAGACTTGTTGTATCCACCTCCTTGGTTCCAAGGACGGTTGTAGTTACCCCCATGATAGTTCACTTGGGGATTGAAATTACCCTGAAATCCTTGACCTTGTGCGAAGCTTACCTTGGCCAAGCTCAGGAGTGGCGGAGGGAAAAGCACTCACATCGTGGCCTTGGCCCCCGCAGCATTCACAACAATATATTGAAGCCACCGGTGGATTACCCAAATGGGATGATGGAACTTTAGAAGGATGCTTAGGCATACTAAGATTGCTTACTTGAGAGGCCATGGCATCAATCTTGGACATGAGGAGAGCAAACATGGGGTCATCTTCATCACGATGTCCCAGTAACTTAGGCCTTTTTCCCATAGGTAGACGAATCCTTTGGTGCATCAACACTTATGGCTCTAGAGTCGTAGTGAGTGTCACTTCCATACTTGGACCTAGGAGGTTGTTGTCGAGACCAACTCCTTGTCTTGTTGGCCATCTCCGCGAAGAGTTCTAGAGCATCTTCGGGAGTGAGCATCCTTAAATCACCTCCGGTGGCTTGGTTGATCATCCTTGTATTCTCAAAATCAAGGGACCTAGCAAAGATATCCGCCAAGCTCCATTGTGATGAGGGCAAGACCGAAGAAGGGCTTGGAATCTATTCCAAGTCTCATGGAATAGCTCTCCCTTGTGTTGTGTGAAGTGGTTGATATGATCTCGGATTGCATCCGTCATATAAGGAGGAAAGAACTCTTCGAGGAAAGCTTCGGCTAGTCCTTCCCATGTAGTGAATGTTCTACTAGGTTGGTTCTCCAACCAAGACTTGGCTCTACCTTTGAGGGAGAAAGGGAAGAGTCGGAGTCGCACACAATCCGGATGAACCTGATCGTTCTTCACCGTATTGCATATCTCGAGAAAATCCTTCAAGTGTCTAGACGGGCATTCTCCATCAATGCCATTGAACACCACTCCATTTTGCACCATCTGAATCATATTGGGCTTTAACTCGAAGTTTCTTGCATGTACCGGTCTTCGTACGATGCTCGAGGCTGCCCCTTCGAGGGTTGGGCGAGCATAATCAGCTAGTGTGCGCCTCACACCTCTTTGCGATTGATCATCTTCATTAGTGTGATGTGAATGTTCCGAATGGTTATCGTCGTCCCCTTGATGAGACATAGTGTGGTGTGAGATGCGATCAACTTCTTTGTCTTTCATAGTAGGAAGTAGGGGAGTAGTTGGTAGCTCGAGCACTTGTGCAAGTCCTTGGATTCGTGCTTAAAGACGAGCTGAACGCCTCATGCACTAACATAAATCACCTGCAAACAAGCACAACAAACACACCCGAGTATACAACGATGCGGGATAACAAAGTAAATAAAAAGTAACAAGGAAGCAAAAAGGAAAATGGAAGGAAGTGTAAAGATCGGTTCACTAATAATCGCTTTCTTAGGAATGAGAGAGTCCCCGGCAACGGCGCCAAAAACTTGATGTGCAAGATTTAACTCACAACAATCAAGGTCGTATTCCACGAGGGATCTCTCAAAAGCTACTACTCACATGGTTCATGGACGGTCTATTCAATTAAATTGAGTTTGGTTTAAAAGCAACGAAATCAAAAACATAAACAAAACTAAAGCAAGAAAGTAAAGCGGTCCAAAACAAAGATAAAGGAGGTTCACTTGGAAAGATAGCTTCATCATGCTCAAGAGGAACAAATGCACAAACAAGCCAAACATGATCGAGGTCGCAATCGAATGACCATGCAAATCCCTTCTATAGACTCAATGCACTATCGTTGCACTAAATCCCTATCCTAGAACCACTCAACCTAGGCTCTCGCTCTCAAGCTAAGTGACTAAGGATGCATTAAAGGTGTTTGATGAAATGCCAAGCTACAAAACCTTCTCCTATGACTCTATGACCACTAGGCTAGACACCACACTCTCATGTCAATGTCCTAACACTAAGAGAATCATCAAAAGACTAATCAAAGTTCAATTGAATGAAAAACCTAATGCACACCAAGTGTTCGATAAAATGCACAAGAGAGAAATCATGCAACTATGGTTGAATTGAGATGATCTAATCTCTTAGAACACACACTCTTCAATCCCTAGACCTACAATCCATGTAATCTAAGCACTCTCATGCATTACATCACAAATAATAGACCAAATCAAGCACATAACACAATTTGGAATTAACAACAAGTCTAGAGATCATCTTCTTACAATCCAAGATCAATCATGGCATATTTGTACAATCAACCTCTATCCTAGCACAACTATCTATCAATCCAAGGAAACCTAGGAAATCAGCCACACATGGCCAAGGGTACAAAAGAGAAGAAGGAGAGATGGTTGATGAACCGCAGTCGTTGTGATGCGTTTCACACAAATAACTAACAAAGCTCACAAAAGCTAGGGTAGATCGTATTCCAGGGGTCTTCTAAGATTGACTACTTTAAAACTGGCAAAATACTCAAATGCAAGCAAGTTGTGCGTGGTGTGAGTTCCACGACTTCTAACTCTAAGAAAAGCAGAGAAATTAAAAGAAATTAAACTAAAGCAGATTGAGAATTTAGGGTTTGAAAACAAGGATGACAGACGAACTTAGACTTTGAATCCCCCTTCGTTCCCCAGAGCATTGGCAATCAACAGATCAGCGGATTTCGATTCTCATTCAATCAATTACTAAGACACCACCATAACTCCTTACCCTTAGGTTTAAGACCGGTGAACGTTCGCTCTATCCGTTCTAACTACCAAGATTAACTAGCCGCCCGGGTACGGTCGCCTCTCGCAACGACTTAATTAATTGGTGTAATTACTAATGATTAATGAGTTACTCTTGCAGTGAATTAACCCTAACCGGTTCCTACGAAAGGCACGCTCCAATTATAAGGTTAATTGTTCAATTCGATGTTCTAAAGTAAGGCGAGCGTTCGCTTCTATCCTTAGCTTAACCAGAATCTAATCTAGGTGATCAATCCAGACAAGAAACATGAACAATGAAGAACGAATCAAACATGAAAAAGAACTAATTGAATTTCGAATCTAATCACCGCCGATCCGTGACCGCTTTAAAGCCCTGGGTCACTTAGGGTTCATCTAGTCTAAGCTCTAACGAGTTTAGCTACTCATGATTATTACAAAAGCAACAAAGACAAAGAAAGAGTTCATCATCCAGAGGAAGAACAGAAAAGAATCTAAAAAACCTAATTTAGACGACTCTGACAGACTTCGATCTTCGGTAAATAACACTCCTAGCTCCGGTTCTTCGAGGTGGAAGGGATGGCGTCACGATCTCTATCCGGCTCTTCGAACTCTAAATCTTCGCTCCAGAACTTGAGAGGATTCTCTGAATTCTGATCTCGAAAAGTTGTATTTTGCGAATTATGATTGTCTCCCTTTTTTGGGCTGCCGGGTTAAGTATAAATACTTAACCCTAAATTAGCCGGATCAGCCTGATATTTTCGCCGAAAATAACAAGGTATTTTCGGCGAAAATCCTTGTGTAAATGGCCGGTCACTCAGCTGCTTCCTCTGTCCTTTTCGCCGAATAGGTTCTCGGTCCGAAAACATATTGTTTTCGCCGAAAATATCCTTCAAGTGGCATCAGTCGATTTGTGATGTTATTTTCGCCGAAGACCATAGGTCATTTTCGCCGAAAATGTAAGTGTGAATAGGCAGACTTTTGGTTTGACTTGATCGGCTCCTTGGATCGATTCCGGTTTGATTCCTCGAGGTTCCAACGCCTTAGACACGTCCATGGCTACTTTATTTGACGGCAAAAACCTGTGCTAACACAAAAACACTAGAAAACCATCAAATAGACCCGAAACGGGCCAAGGTAACACAAATGGCACGAGATAGGGCAATCTATTGAATATTCGTTATTCTACCCTAAAAACTATGTCTTAAGCAAAGAAATGTCGCTTAAATGAGGCTGATAATCACGTCAAATCAAGCAAACTGAATAGAAACGCTCATGTTCATAAATGATAAGATCGATTAAATTGGAGCTCAATCAAACACAATGAATTATTAAACAGATCGATCCTAGAACAAGAAACCTAACATGCATACAGATCAGCCAAACTACCTGGTCTCACTAGTAAACTGCACACGACAAGTAATTAGCAACCAATTATGCACGAATTTGACCTGACCGACCAGACTCCTCACACAGGATATATATAGTACAATGGGAACTCTCACTCTCTGTGTTTAAGGACGTGTTTCTGCTCTCGATCATTTTCTGTTACTGAATTCTGTCATAAGTTTGCATTTTGACCACATCTCCACCACTGTGACAACACGAGTATCTAGTCAAGAAGGACTTCCCTGCTAGGACCGTAATGAAATCTACACTACTCGGGTTTATAATGAGATGGATGATGGGAATGAATGATGATGGCTTTGTGCGGTGTAGCTTTCGACTAACTTCCCTCGAATCTAATCTATGGCTTCCTACCGTCTAACCAAACACAGGTGGAATGATGAACGCTCGTCCTATGATACCCTCAAGCAACCTAGCACTTATTTTTTTTTCTTTACACGATTTTTTTTCTTTTCTTTCTTTTGAACTTTTCTTTTGACTTCGTTCTTCCATTTGTAGGGAGAAGAACGTTTTATTGAACTAAAAACTTTGAACTTTTTCTGATTTTTTTCTTTTCTTCACTATTCTCGAAATTTTCTTCTTTTCTTACTTTACTTTTTTTTTTCTCTTTTGTGCCGATTTTCTTTTAGTTGCTAGAGGGGTTTACACGTCTGGACATATTAGCTAAGACCACCTGTTTAATGGCTATAGGCAGGTTACCACAAACCGACTTCCGGTAGGTCAATCTAGAACTACAACCATAAGGGATCAACGGGGAATGAAAGAAATGGGAAATGGCTGTAATGTATTATCGAACCGAAAGAACAGGCCAAGCTCAAGGGTCTAAACCTAGTGGATTTTATCGTTTGGTAGGCTATCTGGCTTAGTAGCTGAATCTAGATGCCCCTATCCTTCTAGAAACTCGTGTCATCGTGTGGTCACGAGTAGGTCTCATGCAAATTCTAACTCATTCAAGTAGACAGAAAACCACTCAGAAAGAATTTAAATTGCAAGTTACGTTCAATGGATCAAAAGCTCACAGTTGGTTTGCTAGTCGGATTCGGTCATTTTCATGCAATCAAGGCTACAAACTACAAGTCTGATTGTAAAATTCTGTTCTGACCAGGCAATTTAACATCAAAGTATACAAGTTGGTTCTCAAGTTCTAGGTTAAGCAGTCTAAGCATCATTATGAAGGTTTGAACAACAACTTAACATCAAAAATCAAGAACTGAGCCATTCTAATGCTAGAGAGACTGGAATGGAATCACGAGGCACACATAAAACACAATCATGGGCAATCAAGTTCATGCAAGGTTCTCTAGCATCCTACCCCACACTTAAATCGGACTGTGTCCTCACAGGACTAATTCTAGAGGTCAGAGTGAAGTAGAAGAACCTGGACCGAGATGATTGGTGTAGGGGATGAGCACGGGTCCTCGGAGCGGAGGGAATCTACCCAAGCGAAACAAAGGGAATCTCCCAACTGCTTACAAAACAAAAACAAATAAAACATAAAAAGGAAACCGGGACAAGTGTCCCGGATCCACACAGAAAAGAGTTGGACCAAAATCCAAAAAGAATAAATAAAAAGATGACACCAGAGAAGGAATACAACCCGATCACTGCTGGTCCGGAGAACCGGGAGGTGGAAAGTGGAGAAATTCGCCGAGCTGGCGTTGCCACGCCAGCTGTGCCTCATATCGCCTGTCGGCGCGGCGCATATGCTGCTGCATAATAGTCCATCGCGCCTCTTGGGTGGCGTTGTCGGTGATGCGCCACTCCTGCAGTCGCTCGTATAACTCTCCAACATCCGCGGGGTGGTGTTGCGGCTGTTGGGGAGGCGCCTGGTAATGATCGGGAATGTGCGGCAGCGACTGGGGAACATACCCTGCCGGATGATGTGGCGAGGGTATATAATCGTGGAATACTGGCGGCGGCTGGGGCTGCTGCTCCTCAGCATCATCTTCTTCCTCCGACTCGACCACAGGCTGGAGTGGAGGATCTGCTGCTACATGGGGACTGAGGTCGAGTTCTAAGTCGTACTCAACCGCTAAGTCTCCTCCAACGGTCCTAACTTGGTGTCGTGGAATGTGCGGGCCATATTCATGGCTGATGCCGAAGGAGAGGATGAGCTGTCCTATGAAGTTGCCCCCAAGAGTCTGCGAGGGTGGCGTCTTCCTCCTGGTCTTCTGGCGGAAGATGCGAGCCAGTACCTAGCCGGGATGTAGAGGGTAGATCTCTCGGATGGCTCGGAGAAGCATGAGCTCCTCCTTGAGGATATGGTGGCGATCCTTGTCGGGTACATATAAAAGGGATCTACGCCAAACCATATGAATAAATTTAAAGAGAGGGTGAGAGAGCGACTTAACTGAGTTGCTCGCCCCGAGGCGATCGCCAGGTACGCCTGTCATGTGGCTTCAGAGCGCGTGGTACTCCTCCTCGTTATCATCTTCGCCCCAGCCTAGGTGATGATCGTGATAGTGCTCGTAGGGGATGCCGAGATGAGCAGCAAACTTATCGTAGGTGAGCTGCCTGTATACCCCACCAAGATAGAAGGTCACAACCTTCTAGCGTTGCTTCCTCTTGTGCTCATCCAGATCAAAGGTTGCCCAAAACTCCTGGAGGGCAATGTCTGGGAACTCGGTGGTGATGGTGGTCAGCTCGAGGAGACCAGCCGGTGCTAGGGCGTCATGCATGTTCCGGTGGTAGTCCTCGTCGTGATCGAAGAGGGAATCCATGGACAGAGGGCGCACGTCAGCTCCCCGAACGTGCTCGAGCTTCTGGAAGCACTCGAAGTAGAAGTCAGGTAGACGGGCGATAGTGCGATGGTATCCAGCCCGACGGGGTAGTGCAGGTGGGGGACCCAGAACGGCGGGTGTGTACGGGAGCGGCAGCTCCTGAGCTCGAGGCGCCATCAAGTCGCGCCTTAGTCCTGCGCTCGTAAGTGGTGTTCCTAAAACCAGAATGAAACCAGATTAGTCAACCAAAACCCTACCCCACACTTAGTAGAAAAACTCAATTTCACAAAGAAATGAGGGAAACTAAGTGGGGTAAGCAAAGGGAGTAACCGGTAATCATAGACAGCAAAATACATACTTAGGAACAGCCAGAATCAGGATAAGCACAATCAGAGTTCAAAAAGTCAAACCGACATTTAGAAAGTCAACATTTAAGCATATTAAACCCTAATCATGGCAAGACTATCATAACTTGGAGAATGACGGTAAAATATGATTTCAAATGGCAGCGCGATAATATGAACGAGAATGAGCACATCAGGCAGCCAAATGATTACAACAATTCAAAGTCAAACCGACATTTCTCACAAAAGTCAACATAACAAGGAATTAATCGTATGCATAGCAACACATGATCAAATGATATGGAAATTAAGCACGGAACTCCTAAGCATGCTAGAACAGTTCTATAAGTTCAGCTAACCTAGTTCACACGAAAACAGTCGGCACGCAAAACGAGGCAAACTAAAAAGTCAATCGAAAGTCAACCCCGACGAAATTCAGCAATCCATATGTCAAAAGATTTGTATTGAAAATCTCTACAACTTACCTTGAAGCCATGACTGCTAAAAATGAACGGGTGGGGAGGAATCGGTGAAAAACGATGAAAACAGGGGTTTCGGTGAACTGGAGCTGTAGAACTCCGATTCGGCTGTTCTAGGGCTCGACGGAATCGGAATGGAGAGGGGAAGGGAGCGGCGGCGATTGGCGATGGCGGCGGCGGTGGGAAACGGCGGCGGGGTGGCGGCGGTTTTAAAGTGGAGGGTGGTCGGCGATTTTAAAAAGATAAGGGGGAAGGGAGTTTTCGGTTTTGTGAACGAAAATGAAAGTGGATGAGAGGGGGGGTGGTTCCGGATTTTAAAGGAATAGTGGGGTGATTTTCAAAATTATTTTCGGCGAAAATAAGAGGGTGGTTTCGCCGAAAATTTTAGTTCAAATGCACTGCCGGATTTTCGAAGGTAATTTCGCCGAAAATAACAATATGGTTTCGCCGAAAATTTTAATTAAAATGGCTGTTGGTTTTCAAAAATCGTTCCGCCAAAAACAGACAACTTTTCGAACCATAAATAATGAACAGGGAGACCGGGTTCAAAAATTCAAAATTGGTTTTGCCGAAAATAAGGGTGGTTTCGCCGAAAATTTTGAACTGTTCCGGTTTAAAATATTTTCGCAAATCCGGCCAACTTCAGAAAATCACAGTTAAATCCACAAAATCGGAACGACCTCAATCAACTTGCGACTAACTCTATGACACGCATACTCTACACGAAAAATAATAAATCAAATAAACTGACACTTTTGGCTCCCCCGAACCGACTCTAAAATACCAAGTTCAACAAAAATTAAAACAGACTCCAGCCGTGGGTTGCCTCCCACGAAGCGCTCTTTTATTAACGTCCTTGAACTGGACGATACCTAGACGGTATTAGGAGACATCCCAACTCAGATTCTCCTTAACGCTCGCGTCGGAGTTCATGAAGTACAGCTTCGGGACTTCTCCGGTAAGCGTAAATCTCTTTCCGTTTGCATGTATGAGCTTGGTACGTCCATCGGGAAGATGATCGACAAACTTGAACGGTCCGAATAGTTCTCTGGAGAGGTCATCCTTCTTGAGTGTTACGATGGAAGGAATGAAGACTGTCGGCTTCTTCTTTTCTTCTATCTTCGGCTTGGTATCACCAGGATCGGTGATCGTCAGTATTTCCTTAGGAGATGCTTTCAGCTTCTCCTTCCATACTTGTTCCGGCGCCGGTTTCTCGGAACTAATTGGTGGTGCAGCTGGCTCGGTGGAAGACGGTGGAATTTTTGGCCTCCAGACCATTTGGGTCTTCGTCTTCTTGTTCTTTCCCTGAGGTTTGCTAGGATTAATGCTCGGTGGCTTAGAAGAGGCTTGCAGTTCCTTCTTCTTCTTGGGCAGCTTCTGAATCGAAGTTTCTGGCTTCTTCGTAATAACCTGTTTAATACCTGTAGCAACAACTGATCTAGAGACACTGGAAGAAGCATTAGTAACGGAGTTGACCGGAGTCAACTCCACAGTTTCAACAGCTAGGCAGTGAGATTCTTCATTCCTAGAGTCATATTTCATGCCATCTTTAAGACGGAACGTTTTCGTTTCTTTACCGACCCTTAGAGTTAAGGAACCATTTGGAACGTTAATATTCATTCCAGTAGTAGCCATGAAAGGTCGACCTATGAGAATAGTAGCATCATCTGTACTAGTATCCATAATCACATAGTCAGCTAAGAACGTGAACAGACCACATTTAGTGACAACGTCTTTAATCTCTCCCTTAGGGGTTTTAGGTGATCTATCAGCAAAGACAAGTTGCATACTAGGTGGTTTAAGTTCTCCTAGGTTTAACTTTTCAAACAGGCTCATAGGCATGACATTAACAGACGCTCCTAGATCAACTAAACAACGTTTAATCTCAACATCATTGATGACCAAAGGCAAAGTAAAAGAACCAGGATCAGATAACTTAGCTGGATATGGAGAGGTAGGTTTCTTAATACGAATGTCAGGATATCCTTCCTTGTTCCCCTTCATGCCAGTCTCGATCCTTGCATTTGGCAGCAATGCTCTAGGAAAAGGAGGCTTCACGACGTACGGTGCAAGAGGAGGATCATCCTCCTTAGGCGCCGGCTTCTGTTCTTCTTCTTCCTCCGGAGTTTCAACGATCCTGCGTAAGACAGAACAAGCATCAGCAATCAAGTTTGGGAGTTTTTGAGCGGTTACCATCTTGGCTTGCTCCTTCCTCGGATTTGGCTCTGTCGGGCTTGGAAGCTGGCCAAATGGTCGACCAGATGCTAGCATGCTCGAGATGTTGTTCACGGCTTGCTCAATTCTTTGTCCAGATGCTATCTGTTCTTGATTGAGAAGAGCTTGAGCCTTGAACTGACTGTCACGATCATCGAGTCTTGTGATGATCTGGCTGAGCTTCTTATCCAGGTCACTGGCATTGTTCTCTCTTTGATGCTGCTGCCCTGGATAGGTATTGTTAAGATATTGATTCTGGCGATTGCCAGGAGCAGTTCCATAATCACCCGGATTGCGATGCGGCGGCTGGTAGACACCTGCCAGCGGATGGTTAGGCTTCTGATCCTGAGCTGGACCAGCCGGGCGGTTATTCTGGTTCTGGTTGTGGTTGGCGCCAGCATTGTAGGGAGGTCTGTCTTGATAGTTCCCTTGCTGTCTGAAGTTACGGTAGCCAGCATAACCATTCTGATTATTGACGAAGCCTTGTTGGATGAAATTTACCTCTTCGGCAGACCAGACTTCTGCCTGACCAAAATTCTGACAACGGCCTCCGTTATGTGCCCAAGCTCCACACACTCGCAATCGGCAACGTAGACAGAAGCTGCTGGCGGCTTGATCGGTGTGGTAGACTTCTTCAAATGCTTCTCTACCTCTGCTTTGATTGTAGCTTCGAGATCTAGCTTACTCCTTGATCCTTCAGATTGTCGTTCCCAGTTCCTTGACTTGGAAGCACAATTTGCGAAGTGAAGAAGAGCAGCTTCAGGTGTTAGTGTAGTGCAATCCCCTTCAGCTAGAGAATTGACCCACTTGGCGGATTCTTCTCGAAGTCCTCGAGAAAAGATTTAAGCTAACTGCCTCTTCTCGAATCCATGATGAGGGCAGGTGTAGAGAAATTCTTGGAATCGATTCCAAGTATCATACAAGCTTTCTCCTTCTTTCTGGGAGAATCTGGCGATGCTGTCCTTGATGGCGGTTGTTCTGGCCGGAGGGAAGTATTCTTCAACGAAGTCCTGAGCCAGAGTATCCCAATCAGTATAGTAGCTAGGTGGTTTGCCAGTAAGCCACCTCTTAGCAGGGCCTTTCAGAGAGAACGGAAAAGCTCTCAGACAAAGAGTGTTTTTGTCGAGGTTTCTGCTCTTGAAAGTGCTGCAGAGATCAAGGAAGTCTGCAAGATGAGTGCACGGGTTGTCTAGGGGCCTGCCTTCAAACTGTAAATCCCTAGAGATCATAGTCAAGAATGGAATCTTGATCTCATAGTCAGGATCTCCTTCAATGCGCGGAACGGCAATGGCAGATCGAACGCTAGTCGCGCTCGACTTGTTGTAGTCTGCTAGACTTTTCTGTGCAGGTGGTGGTGGCGGCGGTTGATCACCATTTGGTGGTGGTGGTGGTAATCTATCGTCCATGGTAGGAGATGGAGGAGGTGAGAGTGACTCGGTGTATGAAGCGGATGAAGATGACGGTACAGGTGAAGATGGAGATGAGGAACTCTCCTTCGGTTCCTCGATCTTGATCGGAGTGATGAATGGATTGGATCTGCCTTTCTTCAGAATCTGTGATCGTAGAGGTGTAGCAGAAATGCCTGGTCTCTCTGCACTCTTTGCCTGTTCGGTTTGAGAGCGAGTCCAAGGACGGTGAGGCATACACCTGTAAACCTACAGATAACAAAGACAAACAAAACCAGTGTAAAATCGAAGTGGATGGAAAAATGAAAGATGGAAAGTAGAAGAATAAATTGCCAGTTCTTCTTTCGAACAATCAAAAGAAGTCCCCAGCAATGGCGCCAATTTGATGAACCGCAGTCGTTGTGATGCGTTTCACACAAATAACTAACAAAGCTCACAAAAGCTAGGGTAGATCGTATTCCAGGGGTCTTCTAAGATTGACTACTTTAAAACTGGGAAAATACTCAAATGCAAGCAAGTTGTGCGTGGTGTGAGTTCCACGACTTCTAACTCTAAGAAAAGCAGAGAAATTAAAAGAAATTAAACTAAAAAGCAGATTGAGAATTTAGGGTTTGAAAACAAGGATGACAGACGAACTTAGACTTTGAATCCCGCTTCGTTCCCCAGAGCATTGGCAATCAACAGACCAGCGGATTTCGATTCTCATTCAATCAATTACTAAGACACCACCATAACTCCTTACCCTTAGGTTTAAGACCGGCGAACGTTCGCTCTATCCGTTCTAACTACCAAGATTAACTAGCCGCCCAGGCACGGTCGCCTCTCGCAACGACTTAATTAATTGGTGTAATTACTAATGATTAATGAGTTACTCTTGTAGTGAATTAACCCTAACCGGTTCCTATGAAAGGCACGCTCCAATTATAAGGTTAATTGTTCAATTCGATATTCTAAAGTAAGGCGAGCGTTCGCTTCTACCCTTAGCTTAACCAGAATCTAATCTAGGTGATCAATGCAGACAAGAAACATGAACAATGAAGAACGAATCAAACATGAAAAAGAACTGATTGAATTTCAAATCTAATCACCGCCGATCCGTGACCGCTTTAAAGCCCTGGGTCACTCAGGGTTCATCTAGTCTAAGCTCTAACGAGTTTAGCTACTCATGATTATTACAAAAGCAACAAAGACAAAGAAAGAGTTCATCATCCAGAGGAAGAACAGAAAAGAATCTGAAAAACCTAATTTAGACGACTCTGACAGACTTCGATCTTCGGTAAATAACACTCCTAGCTTCGGTTCTTCGAGGTGGAAGGGATGGCGTCACGATCTCTATCCGGCTCTTCGAACTCTAACTCTTCGCTCCAGAACTTGAGAGGATTCTCTGAATTCTGATCTCGAAAAGTTGTATTTTGCGAATTATGATTGTCTCCCTTTTTTAGGCCGCCGGGTTAAGTATGAATACTTAACCCTAAATTAGCCGGATCAGCCTGATATTTTCGTCGAAAATAACAAGGTATTTTCGGCGAAAATCCTTGTGTAAATGGCCGGTCACTCAGCTGCTTCCTCTGTCCTTTTCGCCGAATAGGTTCTCGGTCCGAAAACATATTGTTTTCACCGAAAATATCCTTCAAGTGGCATCAGTCGATTTGTGATGTTATTTTCGCCGAAGACCATAGGTCATTTTTGCCGAAAATGTAAGTGTGAATGGGCAGACTTTTGGTTTGACTTGATCGGCTCCTTGGATCGATTCCGGTTTGATTCCTCGAGGTTCCAACACCTTAGACACGTCCATGGCCACTTTATTTGACGGCAAAAGCCTGTGCTAACACAAAAAAACTAGAAAACCATCAAATAGACCCGAAACGGGCCAAGGTAACACAAATGGCACGAGATAGGGCAATCGATTGAATATTCGTTATTCTACCCTAAAAACCATGTCTTAAGCAAAGAAATGTCGCTTAAATGAGGCTGATAATCACGTCAAATCGAGTGTCATCAATGGTCACCAAGAGCTCCATTGCAATCCTCTTCTTGCAAGCTCCTCTCCCCAAGGTTGTGGGCTTCAATCCAAGCTCCTCACTCCAATTTGCACCTTGCTCTAGGGTTGATGATGGATTGGTGATGGAAAAAAGAGAGAGGGTTGAGAGAGAGTATGGAGTGTGTTCTAAAATTAATGAATCTCCCTTCAATTTTCATCCGCTTCTTCTTTAAATAGCACGCTGGAATTGCCCTGAATTTTCGGCGAAAACTTCCTAGAGTTTTCGCCAAAAATTCCTTTGAAAAACCTCGGCATCTTTGGCATTTCTTCATAAGTTTTCGGCGAAAACTCAGGAAGTTTTCGCCGAAAACTCCTTCACAAATCCAATGTCCGCCTTTTGGAAATCCGCCGATTGCACACGCCGAGGGTTTTCGGCGAGAACTTAGAGTTCTCGCCGAAAACTTCTTCAGGGGAAAGATGCATTTTTCTCGATTTTGTAACGACCATATCTCCTCCGTCCTAGCTCCGATTGACCTCCTGTTTGATCCTACGTGCTCCTTGTCACCAGTACTTCAATGAAAAATCCTGAAAATGCAAAGAAAACAACTCTAATAGATTAGAATTGGCCTCAAAGTGGCAACCAGGCAACAAAAGAGCACTCTGCATAAAACTTCCATAAAAGCATAGTAATCACAGCAAAATGAGATCAAACATGGGAGATCCTTAGGCTAATCAAAGGCTTAAAATGCACCAAATAAAGTCACATCAATTGTTCAATGTGCAAACTGCGCCAAATCTGACAAATGGGAGGGGTAATAATACGCAGACAGTGAATCTGTATTACGACGACCACGACGGGTCGTGTTCCTGCGGCAAGTTCCAACAGAAAAAATGCCATGTTCACATGCCATGGCAGCCATTCGACATGCTCATCAAGATCCGTTCTACTACGTCAACGACCATTACAAGCTGGAGACTGTAAGTCGGATATACAATAGGAGTTTCCACCCAATTGGGGGTAGAAAAGACTGGAAGCCACATGGAGGGTTGCATTTCATTCCCGACCATGGATTAATTAGGAAATTTGGTAGGCCACGCCATTCACGCATACAGAACGAGATGGAATGGGTTGAAGAGATTGAGCCTCATTGCAGCTACTGCAAACAAGATGGCCACAACAGAAGGACTTGCGCACGGGCAAAGCAAAGCAACAGAAATCCCAACCCTTCCAGGAATGGTTAGTTTGTTTTCATTTTCTTCTATCATTGTTTTCATTTTCTTCCATCATGGTTTCATTTTCTTCTGTCATTGTACTCTCTATCTAGTTTTAATCAAAATTTTCCTTGTTTTTCGTTTACTCTACTTGAAAACAAGCACAACATCTTCCAATTCTCCGAATATAACAAACAGATACAATGAGATACAATGGAGACCCCAACCCTCAAATAGCATAACAGTACAACAAAATTGTAAAACAACTAAAACATGACAACAACCACTTCAACCCCTCCAATAATCTTTCCACTCTAGTCACGATTAGGGAATCAACTCCCCTTAACCAGGGCATTGATATAACCTTGCAACACTGTGTTGTGGGACTCCACGCCCTTCACTCGATCTATAAGACGCCGAATAGAGTTTTTCTGCCTCTGGATTACCTCGTCCTTCTCCCTAGTGACCACGTCCACAGCCTCACGCACCTCTAGTTTCTCATAAAACCCATAACTCTTACCCTCCTTCTCGAGAGGACAACCGAAATAGCATTCCAGATTGTTTGCTATAGACCTGGTTGCCCTTAACACGTACTTGCATTCAACAAGGCATCCCTCGTAAACAAACAAATCCTCCTCCTCTTGCCTCTTCATCTTGAACATTATTCGTTCGACATCTGAAACTGAATGATAGAAGTAATTAGTGCAACATATGAAATTATGAAATTAGGAAGAACTAGAATGCAAACAAAAAGTCTACAATTTCACTTACGACGACTCGAAGATGCCATATTCCAGAATAGCTACCAAGACAATAAAAAGAACGAGAATTGAGAGAGAATGAGAATTGAGGTGTTAAGAATGAAGGGGAGCAAGGTGGGTTGGGGGTTCTGGGGCAACGACTAGTTAGCAGTAACAATGTAACGGTCGTTATGTCACGTGCGCTGCGCCAGGAACGATAACTTCTTTAAATGGCAGCCAACGCCGCGTTGGCTAGTGGACGTTGCGCTCACTAGGCTCCGCATTTGCCCCTATCCGGACATATTTTGCGAATGTGCCATTGTGGCTACATATTTCTCCGAAACTGTCCCCAAAACTAAAAAACCTAGGGTTTCCTTGGTGCTTGAAGAACTTCGATTGACAATCTCCGTTGACGACTAGCTTTTGCTGTTGCCTTGAACGAAAGCTCGATCTTTTCTTCATTTCTTGATCTTGTATTCCCTTTGCATGTTCAGTCTGTACCAATTCTGTTGTTCTAGGTTCAGTTTGTTTGTTCTTGGTGTTGTATCTTGTAATCTGTACTTTTGGTGATACTATAGTGTGATTGGGCTGAGTCTCCCCTTTTAAGACTCAGAAGAGTAAGGATTCCCAAACTGCGTCACCAAACTCTCTATGTTCTTCCTTTCTTGTTATTAGGGTTAGAATGATTCTCCGTGTTTCCGTATTCGTTATGTGGTTTGATTATAAGATTCATTTCGAAAGTGGTATCAGAGCTTTGTTGCTATGATGACCTTCTGTTGGTTGTTCTGTGATTTGCATGCTGGGTTTTTTTTGGCAAGAATAGTTTTCTCTTGCTTCCAAAGTCTTCTTGGTTCCTGTTGTTTTTCTTAAGTTTCCCTTCTACTTATTGATTCTTGAGTCATCACTAATCCAGTTTGTTATTGATATCACGGCAGAGGGAATTAGGCTAAAACCTTTTGATGGGACCTCTGACTTCGCGATGTGGAAAATCAAGATGAAATCCATCTTGATCAAAGAAACGTGCCATGCTTCTATCACTGAAAACTGACATGAGGATACTAGTGATCTAAGAAAGGATGAGCTTAGATGACACTCGATTTGACGTGATTTTCAGCACCATGTAAGTGACATTTCTTACCCTTTGATGCAATTTTGATGAGTATTTGGTGCATTTGATTGCACTTTGTGATTATCGGCTCCTAGTGCGTACATTTTCCATTTCTTGGCTATTTTTACCTTGTTTGTGAGTTTTTATGCTGACCCTCCAGGTTACCACATTATATAGGACTCTCTCACGAGTCCAGCGCTTCAAACAGGGACCAAATCGGAGTTCAAACGGAGCGGGAATCATCGAAACAAGTTGGAGTTCGACACAGGAGCTTTTAACTAAAGTTTTCGGCGAAAACTTCTTTGAAAACCGTGGCAGAAACCCTAATTTCAGCCTTTTCCAACTTGTAAAGGGTTTCTGGGGTTATATATAGACTTTTTGAAGCCAAATTGGACATACACAAATTCTGAGAGATTAGCCACGACCTTAGGGTCGATAGATAGAGTTGAGAGCATCCTCGAGAGGCTCGGAGCTAGGAGTTGAAGATCGCCAGAGATTGAAGCTTCACAGGAATCGCCAGACATTAGTCGCCATAATTAGGTTTTTCAGTTTCTATCTGTTATTCCTTTGTATGATGATCTCCTATGTGTCTTTGATTCTCTTGTATCGAATATGAGTAGCTGAACTCGTAGAGCTTAGATTAGATGAACCCTAAGTGACCCGGGGCTTTAAAGCGGTCACGAATCGGTGGTGATTAGATTCGAAGTTCAATCAGTTTCCCTTGTATGGTTGTTTTGTGCTTAATTGTTTTACTCTGTTTCTTGTCTAGTTGACGCCTAGATTAGTTCTGTTGTTCCTGTGTTTCTCTCCTGGTTGGTGGCCTAGATTAGGTTTGTGAAAGTTAGGGTTACTCGCTAGACAGTTCCTTGCTTTGGCGCATAAACTTATCTTCATTGATCACCTAGTTTAGATTCTTGTTAAGATAAGGATAGTAGCGAACGTTTGCCTCACTTTAAAACACCAAATCAACAATTAACCTATTCATTGGAGTGTGCCTTTTGTAGGAACCAGTTAGGGTTAATCCGCTTCAAGAGTAACTCATTAATCATTAGTAATTGCACTAGTTAGTTCTTCCGTCGCAAGAAGCGAAAGCTCGGGCGGTTAATTCATCGTGGTAGTTAGATCGGATAGAGCGAACGTTCGCCACTCTTAAACCTAAGGGTCAGGATTTGTGGTGGTGTCTGAGAACTGAATGAATTAGGATTGAAAATCGCTGGTCTTGTGATTGCCAATGTTCTGGTGATCTTAGGGGGATTCGAAGTCTAGCTCGTCTATCTTCTCGTTAGTCAACCTTTTAATCTTTCTGTCTTTTATTTTCCTGCTTTATTAGATTAGAAGTCGTGGAACTCACACCACGCATAACGTGTTTAAACTTGAGTAAATTTCCACCATATTTGAGTAGACGATTAGAAGAGACCTATGGAATACGATCTATCATGCTTTGTGCTTGATAGTTATTTGACTACACGCGCGTGAAAACGCGTCCATCAAATTGGCGCCATTGCCGGGGACTCTTCTATATTGTTTGAAAAAAGAGTTGGCAAATTATTCTTCTACCTTTCTGCCTTACCATTTATTTTCCCTCCATATTTCCATGATTTACCTGGGTAGTGCTCTTGAGTTTTGAGATGCAGGATTACAGGTGAGATGACCAGTACCAGGAGTGGTACATCGATGAAACACCATATGCCGAAGCCAACCGAGGATGGTATGAACAACAACCAACGACAAGCTGGTATGAGGAACCTTCACCCTTGCCATCCTGGCAAGAGTCAGAAGCTACGCACCACCACCACAATTACCAAGAGATGCTACATCAACGACAACAGACAGCGAGATTTGACTCCCTCTTTGATAAGATCTCTTCAATGCTCCAAACTCCTAATGCGGTGGACTTTGAGCTTGAGCAACCAAATCAGTTTACGGAAGAAGATGCTCAAGAGCTGTTCGAAGAAAAGTTAGAAGTTACATACCACCACCTAGATGACCAAGAGATCCTTCTACAAGCTCATGAGCATCAACAATGCTTGTCGAGAACCCAATCCATCTTGGATAATATCTCTGCAATACTACAAGCTCATCTCACGACGGACATCAAGCTCGAGCAACCAAATCAATTAATGGAAGAAGACGCTCAGGAGCTGTTCGAAGAAGAAGATGAGCCCGTCCATGACTATTATGAGCTAGAGGAATCCGATGAAGAATCCTTGGCGGTGGCTGATGAAGGCATGGAGCTCGTATATCTTGGAAGCGTGGATCTCATCCATCTTGAAGTTGAAGCCGAAGAGGAGCACGAAGAAATCGAGGAGATATCCTCAATTGAGCTTCAACCGAGCCAACCTGTAGATCAAGCCAGAGATGAGCACGTGGAAAGCGATAAGGTCACAGATTTGGAAGTATACATATGGTGAACCTAAGATCGTTGTTCGGGTTCAACCAAATAAACTAACAAAGCTACAAAAGCTAGGGTAGATCGTATTCCGAGGGTCTTCCAAGATCGACTACTCTGAGAACTAGCAAAATACTCGAATGTAAGCACTTCGTGCGTGGTGTGAGTTCCACGACTTCTAACTCTAAGAAATGCGGAGAAAATTAAATATTAAACTAAAGCAGATTGGAAATTAGGGTTTGAAAACAAAGATGACAGACGAACTTAGACTTTGAATCCCCCTTCATTCCCAGAGCAATGGCAATCAACAGATCAGCGGATTTCTATTCTCATTCAATCAATTACTAAGACACCACCATAACTCCTTACCCTTAGGTTTAAGACCGGCGAACGTTCGCTCTATCCGTTCTAACTACCAAGATTAACTAGCCGCCCGGGTACGGTCGCCTCTCGCAACGACTTAATTAACTGGTGCAATTACTAATGATTTATGAGTTACTCTTGCAGTGGATTAACCCTAACCGGTTCCTACGAAAGGCACGCTCCAATTATAAGGTTAATTGTTCAATTCGATGTTCTAAAGTAAGGCGAGCGTTCGCTTCTATCCTTAGCTTAACAAGAATCTAATCTAGGTGATCAATCCAGACAAGAAACACGAACAATGAAGAACAAATCAAACATGAAAGAGAACTGATTGAATTTTGAATCTAATCACCGTCGATCCGTGGCCGCTTTAAAGCCCTGGGTCACTTAGGGTTCATCTAGTCTAAGCTCTAACGAGTTTAGCTACTCATGTTTATCACAAAAGAATCAAAAACAAAGAAAGAGTTCATCATCCAGAGGAAGAACAGAAAAGAATCTGAAAAACCTAATTTAGACGACTCTGACAGACTTCGATCTCCCGTAAACTACACTCCTAGCTCCGAGTCTCCGAGGTGGAAGGGATGGCGTCACGATCTCTTTCCGGCTGTTCGAACTATAACTCTTCGCTCCAGAACTTCAGAGAATTCTTTGAATTCTGATTTCGAAAAGTATACTATGATGTGTTGTATTAGGTCTCCCTTTATTTGGGCCGCGGTTAAGTATTTATACTTAACCCTAGATTGGCCGGATTTGCCTGATATTCTTGCCGAAAATCTTGTGGAATTTTCGGCGAAAATTCCTTCATAAATAGGTGGTATCCCTCCTGTGATTTTCGGACTGATGGTTCTCAGCGAAAACTTTGGGTTTTCGCCGAAAACTTCCTTGGCTGAGCATCAGTGGATTTGTCCTTGCATTTTCGCCGAAAACCATAGGTTCTTTTCGCCGAAAATGTCAGTGTAAACGGGCAGACTTTTGGTTTGACTTGATTGGCTCCTTTGTTCGATTCGGTGCAATTTCCTCGAGGTTCCAATGCCTTAGACACGTCCTTGGCTACTTTATTTGACGGAAAAAACCTGTGCTTACATAAAAACACTAGAAAACCATCAAATAGACCCGAAACGGGCCAAGGTAACACAAATGGCACGAGATAGGGCAATCGATTGAATATTCGTTATTCTACCCTAAAAACCATGTCTTAAGCAAAGAAATGTCGCTTAAATGAGGCTGATAATCACGTCAAATCGAGTGTCATCAAATACCCCACACTTAAGCTTATGCTTGTCCTCAAGCAAACTGAATAGAAACGCTCATGTTCACAAATGATAAGATCGATTAAATTGGAGCTCAATCAAACACAATGAATTATTAGACAGATCGATCCTAGAACAAGAAACCTAACATGCATACAGATCAGCCAAACTACCTGGTCTCACTAATAAACTGCACATGACAAGTAATTAGCAACCAATTACGCACGAATTTGACCTAACTGACCAGACTCCTCACACAGGATATATATAGTACAATGGAAACTCTCACTCTCTGTGTTTAAGGACGTGTTTTTGCTCTCGATCATTTTCTTTACTGAATTCTGTCATAGGTTTGCATTTTGACCACATCTCCACCACTGTGACAACACGGTATCTAGTCAAGAAGGACTTCCCTGCTAGGACCGTAATGAAATCTACACTACTTGGGTTTATGATGCGATGGATGATGGGATGTATGATGATGGCTTTGTGCGGTGTAGCTTTCGACTAACTTCCCTCGAATCTAATCTATGGCTTCCTACCATCTAACCAGACACGGGTGGAATAGTGAACGCTCGTCCTATGATACCCTCAAGCAACCTAGCACTTATTCTTTTTCTTTACACAATTTTTTTTTTCTCTTTTGAACTTTTCTTTTGACTTCGTTCTTCCATTTGTAGGGAGAAGAACGTTTTATTGAACTAGAAACTTTGAAACTTTTCTGATTTTTCTGATTTTTTTGATTTTTCTTTTCTTCATTCTTTTTTTCGAAATTTGCTTCTTTTTCTTCTTTTTCTATTTTTTTTCTTTTGTGCCGAATTTTCTTTTAGTTGCTAGAGGGATTTACACGTCTTGGACATATTAGCTAAGACCACCTGTTTAATGGCTATAGGCAGGTTACCACAAACCGACTTCGGTAGGTCAATCTAGAACTACAACCACAGGGGATCAACGAGGAATGAAAAAAATGGGTAATGGCTGTAATGTATTATCGAACCGAAAGAACAGGCCAAGCTCAAGGGTCTAAACCTAATGGATTTATCATTTGGTAGGCTATCTGGCTAAGTAGCTGAATCTAGGTGCCCTATCCTTCTAGAACTCGTGTCATCGTGTGGTCTCGAGTAGGTATCATGCAAATTCTAACTCGTTTAAGCAAACAGAAAACCACTCAGAAAGAATTAAAATTGCAAGTTATGTGCAATGGATCAAAAGCTCACAGTTGGTTTGCTAGTCGGATTCGGTCATTTTCATGCAATCAAGGCTACAAACTACAAGTGTGATTTAAAAATTCTGTTCTGACCAGGCAGTTTAGCATCAAAGTATACAAGTTGGTTCTCAAGTTCTAGGTTAACAGTCTAAGCATCATTATGAAGGTTTGAAAAACAACTTAACATCAAAAATCAAGAACTAAGCCATTCTAATGCTAGAGAGACTGGAATGGAATCACGAGGCACACATAAAACACAATCAAGGGCAATCAAGTTCATGCAAGGTTCTCTAGATCCTACCCCACACTTAAATTGGACTGTGTCATCACAGGACTAATTCTAGAGTTCAGAGTGAAGTAGAAGAACCTGGACCGAGATGATTGGCGTAGGGGATGAGCACGGGTCCTCGGAGCGGAGGGAATCTACCCAAGCGAAGCAAAGGGAATCTCCCAAATGCCTACAAAACAAAAACAAATAAAACATAAAAAGGAAACCGGGACAAGTGTCCCGGATCCACACAGAAAAAAGGTGGATCGAAATCCGAAAAAGAATAAATAAAAAGAAAGGACCAGAAAAGGAATACAACCCGATCACTGCTGGTCAGGTGGGCCGTGAGGTGGAAAGTGGAGGTGCTCGCCGAGCTGATGTTGCCACGCCAGCTGTGCCTCATACCGCCTATCGGCGCGGCGCATATGCTGCTGCATAATAGTCCATCTCGCCTCTTGAGTGGCGTTGTCGGTGATGCGCCACTCCTGCAGTCGCTCATACAACTCACCAATGTCTGCTGGGTGCGGTTGGTGCTGAGGGTGAGGCGCCTGGTATAGATCTGGAATGTGCGGCGGGATTGGTGGGCATACCCTGCCTGGTGATGTGGCGAGGGTATATAGTCTTGGAATTCTGGCGGCGGCTGGGGCTGCTGCTGCTCAGTGTCATCCTCTTCCTCCGACTCGGCTACATGCTGGAGTGGAGGATCTGCTGCCACCTGGGGACTGAGGTCCAGCTCTAAGTCGTACTCAACCGCTAAGTCTCCTCCAACGGTCCTAACGTGGTGTCGTGGAATGTTCGGGCCATATTCATGGCTGATGCCGAAGGAGATGATGAGTTGACCTATGAAGTTACCTCCCAGGAGTGCACGAGGTAGCTTCCGCCTTTGGTCTTCTGGCAGAAGATGCGAGCAAGCACCCAACCGGGGTGAAGTGGGTCGCTCTCTCGGATGGCTCGGAGAAGCATAAGCTCCTCCTTGAGGATATGGTGGCGATCCTTATCTGGAACATATAAAAGAGATCTACGCCAAACCATATGAATAAATTTAAAGAGAGGGTGAGAGAGGGACTTAACTGAGTTATGGCCCGTGAGGCGATCACCGGGCACTCCAGTCATGTGGCTCCAGAGCGCATGGTACTCCTCGTCGTCATCATCATCGCCCCAGCCGAGGTGATGTCCATGATAGTGCTCGTAGGGGATGCCTAGATGAGCGGCAAACTCATCGTAAGTGAGCTGCCTGTATACTCCTCCCAGATAGAAGGTAACAACCTTCTGGCCTTGCCTCCTCTTATGCTCATCCAGATCAAAGGTCGCCAAGAACTCCTGAAGGCCGATGTCTGGAAAGTCGGCAGCTATGGTGGTCAGCTCCAGGAGGCCGGCCGGTGTTAGGGCGTCATGCACG
Source organism: Linum lewisii (assembly GCA_034768395.1). Classification (NCBI taxonomy): domain Eukaryota; kingdom Viridiplantae; phylum Streptophyta; class Magnoliopsida; order Malpighiales; family Linaceae; genus Linum; species Linum lewisii. Next base: position 21,059,995 of record CM068300.1, read on the forward strand.
TTTCGGTAGTAGTCCTCGTCGTGCTCGTTCAGGGACTCCATGGAAAGAGGGCATACCTTAGCTCCCCGGATGTGCTCGATCTTCTGGAAGCACTCGAAGTAGAAGTCAGGTAGACGGGCGATAGTGCGATGGTACCCAGCCCGGCAAGGTAATGCTGGAGGAGGGCCCTGAACGGCGGGTATGACGGGAGCGGGGGCTCTAGAGGTCGAGGCGGCATCAAGTCGTGCCTTAGTCCTGCGCTCAAAAGTGGTGTTCCTAAAACCAGAATGAAACCAGATCAGTCAAACTTAAAACCCTACCCCACACTTAGTAGAAAAACTCAATTTCACAAAGAAATGAGGAAAACCGAGTGGGGGTAAGCAAAGCAGAGGAACCGGTAAGAATAGATAATAAAGTACATGGTTAGGAAAAACCAGAATTGGATAAGCACAATCAGAGTTCAAAGAGTCAAACCGGCATTCAGAAAGTCAACACTTATAGCAGAATGAACCCTAATCATGGCAAGACTATCACAAAGCGGAGAACGACGGTAAAATATGATCTCAGATGGCAAACACGATAATCTGAACGAGAATGAACACATATGGCAGCCAAATGATCAAAAGCAGTTCATGGTCAAACCGACATTTCTCACAAGTCAACATAACAAAGAATCAATCGTATGCAAAGTAACACATGATCAAATGATATGGAAATTAAGCACGGTACTCCCTAAGCATGCTGAACAGTTCAACAAGTTCAGCTAACCTAGTTCACACGAAATAAGTCGGCACGCAAATCAAGGCAAACCGAAAAGTCAACCCCGACGAAATTCAGCAATCAATATGTCAAAAGATTCGTATTGAAAAGTTCTACAACTTACCTTGAAGCCATGGATGCTAAAAACGAACGGTTTGGGAGAAATCGGTGAAAAACTCTGAAAACAAGGGTTTCGGTGAACTGGAGCTGTAAAGCTCCGATTCGAACGTTCTAGGGCTCAAAATGATCGGAAAAGAGAGGGGAGTTGAGCGGCGGCGGTGGCGGGAAACGGCGGTGGCGGCAGTTTAAAAAGGGTGGCGGTCGGTGGTTTCGAAAAATAGTAGGGGAAAGGGGATATTTTCGTTTTTTAACTCGAAAATGGAAAGTAGGGAGAGAGAGGGGGTAAGACCGGATTTTAAATGGAGGATTGGGTGATTTTCAAAAGGATTTTTGGTGAAAATAATAAGGAGTTTTCGCCAAAAATAAACGTTCAAATGCACTGCCGGTTTTCAAATGGATTTTCGCCGAAAATACAATGAGTTTTTTGGCCAAAAATATGAAACAGTGAAATTCAAAAGGCGCTTTCGCCGAAAATGGGGGTGTATTTCACCAAAAATTTTGAACTACTCGGGTGAAAATATTTTCGCACATCCGGCAAACTTCAGAAAATCACAGTTAAATCCACAAAAATCGAAACAACCTCAATCAACTTGCGACTGACACTACGACATGCAGACTACACACGAAAAATAATAAATCAAACAAAATGACACTTTTGGCTCCCCTGAACTGACTCTAAAACACTAAGTTCGTCAAAAATTAAAAATGGACTCCAGCCGTGGGTTGCCTCCCACGAAGCGCTCTTTTATTAACGTCCTTGAGCTGGACGATACATGGACGGTGTTAGGAGACATCCCAATGCAGATTCTCCTTAACGCTCGCGTCGGAGTTCATGAAGTACAGCTTCGGGGCTTCTCCGGTAAGCGTGAATCTCTTCTCGTTCGCATGCAAGAGCTTGGTACGTCCATTAGGAAGATGATCGATGAACTTGAACGATCCGAACAGTTCTCTGGAGAGGTCATCCTTCTTAAGTGTTATGATGGAAGGAATGAGGACTGTCGGCTTCGTCTTCTTCTTATTCTCCGGCTTGTTATCACCAGGATCGGTGATCGTCAGTATGTCCTTAGGAGATGCTTTCGGCTTCTTCTTCCATACTTGTTCCGGCGCCGGTTTCTCGGAACGAATTGGTGGTGCAGCTGGCTCGATGGAAGACGGCGAAGCTTTTGGTCTCCAGACCATTTGGGTTTGCTTCTTCTTATGATTCTTCCTCCTTGACGTGCCAGACTCCTTGCCTAGCGGTTTAGAAGAGGCTTGCAGTTCCTTCTTCTTTGGCGGCTTTTGAGGAACTGGTTTTAGTTTCTGCTTGGTAACCTGTCCAGCACCTGCAGTCACAATCGAGCTAGGAACACTAGAAGAGATGTCAGTAATGAAGTTGACCGAGGCCAACTCCACAGTTTCTACGGATAAACAATGTGATTCTCCCTTAGAAATGTATTTCATATTATCCTTGAGATGGAATGTTGCAGTATCCTTCCCAACTCTTAATGTTAACGAGCCATTTGGAACATTAATGTTAATGCCGGTTGTCGCCATAAATGGCCGGCCTAAGAGAAGGGTAGAATATGTCTCTTGAGTATCCATTACTACATAATCAGCGAAAAATCGGAAAGGGCCACAACAAGTGATTACATCCTTGATTATTCCTCTAGGTTCTTTTAGAGTTCTGTCGGCGAACACTACATGCATGCTAGCAGGTTGTAATTCACCAAGGTTCAGTTTCTTATATAAACACATAGGCATGACATTTATAGACGCACCTAGATCAACCAAACTGCGCTCAATTTCAATGCCATTAATGATTAAAGGTAATGTAAAAGGACCAGGATCAGAGCACTTAGCTGGGATAGGTATGGGTGGTGATTGAGAGATGATGGCCGAACACTCTCCCGTAGAGGGAACGGATAGTGCTCCCTTCTTCTTCTCCAGGCTGTTCTGCTCACTGCTCCTGGTTGTGATGACTTTAGCTTGCTCGTTCTTCATGGATGAGTTGTTTTGAGACGGCGCCTGATTGAAGAGAGGAAGGTTGGCTAACAAGCTAGCAACTTTATTTATCATGCTCTCTATTCTCTGTTCTTGTGCGATCTGTCCTTGGTTAAAAGCTTCTTGGGCTTTAAACTTTTCTTCGTGATCCTTAAGCCGTGCTGCAATCAGATCAAACTTTGGGCTAGTTTCCTCTCCCACATGTCTTCAGACGTAAAATTCGAGGATGTTGTGCACTGGTGAATCTGGGAGGATCTTGATAACTATTGTGCCAGCGTTGATTCTGACTCTGGTAGAGCCCAAAGTTGTGAGGAGAACGCTCAAGGAAGCTTCCCTGTTGTTGAGGAGGTGTTCTGAACTGATGGTAGTCGGGGTAGCCTCTTTGATCCTTGGTGAAGCCTTGATCAATGAAATTAACTTCCTCTCTAGACCAGTTATTAGATGTTCCAAAGATCTCTTCCATGTGTTTCTGCACTTCGATCTTGATCTGCTCTTCACAGCTCGGTTGGCTCTTAACTGCTCCCAACTGTCTCTCCCTATTTCTGGACTTAGATGCGCAGTCCGCAAAGTGAAGTAGAGCAGCTTCTGGTTCAAGTGCTGTGCAGTTGCCTTAGCTAAAATGTTGACCCATTCAGCCGTTTCCTCATTCATACCTTGGGCAAAGATTTCGGCTAGCTGACTCTGGTTGAATCCATGATGAGGGCATTCAGAGAGAAGCTCTTGGAATTCGTTCCAAGCATCGTAAAAGCTTACTCCTTCCTTCTGAGAGAAACTAGCGATGCTATCCTTGTAGAATGTCGTTCTTGAAGGGGGATAGTATTCCTCTATGAAGTCATGAGCTAGATTACCCAGTTAGTGTAGTATCCAGGTGGGTTCGAGCCGAGCCATACCTTGGCGTTGCCTTTAAGAGAGAATGGGAATACTCGCAAGCAAAGATTGTTCTTACCGAGATTCCTCTCTTAAACGTCTCGCACATGTCTAGGAAGTTCGCCAAATGTGTGCAGGGGTTTTCTTGCGGCTTCCCTTCGAATCGAAGATTCTTAGAGACCATGTTCAGGACGGAGATTGTGATCTCATAGTCAGGGTCGTCATCGTTGTGCGGCGCTACGATGCTAGCTCGAAAGTTAGTCAATTGGTCTACAGTAATCCGCCATGGTGCATTGAGCAGCTAGTACGGGAGGAGAAAGTGGTGGTGAATCTGAAGTAGTGGATGAAACGGATGAAGATGAGGAGTTCTCCTTCAACTCCTCAATCTTATTAGGGATAGGTGGTGTAGGCGGAATGATTATGACTTGCTTCTGAGCTCGCGGTTTCTTTGGGGGAGTAGAATTACCGGCTTAAACTGAGAATGAGCGATCGAGCGGTTCATAAACCTGTAGAACAACCTACAAGCAACAAAAGCAAACATACGGCGTAAAATCGAAGTGGATGGAAAGGTGAAAGATGGAAAATAGAAGAATAAATTGCCAGTTCTTCTTTCAAACAATCAAAAGAAGTCCCCGGCAACGGCGCCAATTTGGTGAACCTAAGATCGTTGTTCGGGTTCAACCAAATAAACTAACAAAGCTACAAAAGCTAGGGTAGATCGTATTCCGAGGGTCTTCCAAGATTGACTACTCTGAGAACTAGCAAAATACTCGAATGTAAGCACTTCGTGCGTGGTGTGAGTTCCACGACTTCTAACTCTAAGAAATGCGGGAAAATTAAAAATTAAACTAAAGCAGATTGGAAATTAGGGTTTGAAAACAAAGATGACAGACGAACTTAGACTTTGAATCCCTCTTCGTTCCCCAGAGCATTGGCAATCAACAGATCAGCGGATTTCAATTCTCATTCAATCAATTACTAAGACACCACCATAACTCCTTACCCTTAGGTTTAAGACCGGCGAACGTTCGCTCTATCCGTTCTAACTACCAAGATTAACTAGCCGCCCGGGTACGATCGCCTCTCGCAACGACTTAATTAACTGGTGCAATTACTAATGATTTATGAGTTACTCTTGCAGTGGATTAACCCTAACCGGTTCCTACGAAAGGCACGCTCCAATTATAAGGTTAATTGTTCAATTCGATGTTCTAAAGTAAGGCGAGCGTTCGCTGCTATCCTTAGCTTAACAAGAATCTAATCTAGGTGATCAATCCAGACAAGAAACACGAACAATGAAGAACAAATCAAACATGAAAGAGAACTGATTGAATTTCGAATCTAATCACCGCCGATCCGTGACCGCTTTAAAGCCCTGGGTCACTTAGGGTTCATCTAGTCTAAGCTCTAACGAGTTTAGCTACTCATGTTTATCACAAAAGAACCAAAAACAAAGAAAGAGTTCATCATCCAGAGGAAGAACAGAAAAGAATCTGAAAAACCTAATTTAGACGACTCTGACAGACTTCGATCTTCCGTAAACTACACTCCTAGCTCCGAGTCTCCGAGGTGGAAGGGATGGCGTCACGATCTCTTTCCGGCTCTTGGAACTCTAACTCTTCGTTCCAGAACTTCAAAGAATTCTTCGAATTCTGATTTCGAAAAGTATATTATGATGTGTTGTATTAGGTCTCCCTTTATTTGGGCCGCCGGTTAAGTATTTATACTTAACCCTAGATTGGCGGATTTGCCTGATATTTTCGCCGAAAATCTTGAGGAATTTTTGGCGAAAATTCCTTCATAAATGGCTGGTATCCCTCCTGTGATTTTCGGACTGATGGTTCTCGGCGAAAACTTTGGGTTTTCGCCAAAAACTTCCTTGGCTGAGCATCAGTGGATTTGTCCTTGCATTTTCGCCGAAAACCATAGGTTCTTTTCGCCGAAAATGTCAGTGTAAACGGGCAGACTTTTGGTTTGACTTGATTGGCTCCTTTGTTCAATTCCGGTGCAATTTCCTCGAGGTTCCAATGCCTTAGACACGTCCTTGGCTACTTTATTTGACGGCAAAAACCTGTGCTAACATAAAAACACTAGAAAACCATCAAAAAGACCCGAAACGGGCCAAGGTAACACAAATGGCATGAGATAGGGCAATCATTGAATATTCGTTATTCTACCCTAAAAACCATGTGTTAAGCAAAGAAATGTCGCTTAAATGAGGCTGATAATCACGTCAAATTGAGTGTCATCAACATACTCGATCCTGAGAGACCTTTGGATGATCATCAGGTGGAGAAGATGGAGTTCATTGGCCACAACACATCGTACTACCTCTTCCCTCCTCCAGTAGGAGAATTCAAGAAGAACAGGTATCCAACCAGAACCACGATCTATTGGAGCATTACCGACTACATCACCTTCCTTCTGGAGTGCTATTTGGCACTCAACCGCACACCTTGAAGAAGACGTTTGACTTCAAGGAACTCGTAAGTTGGGATCCCTAACAGGTATCGTCCGGCTCAAGGACGTTAAGCAAGAGCGCTTCATGAGAGGCAACCCACGACTGGAGTCCATTTTTCAATTATTGAGTTAGTCTTTTTTGTCGTTCAAGTCGGTTTCGGGGAGCCAAAGTGTCAGTTTTTCTATTTGTTTTCGTCAGTTTTAATTTGTCTCTGTCAGGTCAGAAGTTTTGGCTGAAAACTTCCAAAGTCTGTTTCTATTTTTGAAATAGTTTTCACCGAGAACTTAAAGTTCTCGGCAAGAAGTTTAGTTAAGTCTTCTCAGTTAGTTTTCAAAGGAGTTTTCGGCGAAAACTTTAATAGTTTTCGGCGAAAACTTTAGTTTGGTCAGAAAAATTTTTTGAAAATTTTCAAAAAAAACAGAGTCACAAATATTTTAAAAATTTCTCCTAAACCTTCTTCATGTCGACTTTTATTCTGTGTGGATCCGCGACACTTGTCCCGATTTCCTTTTTATCTTTTATTTGTTTTTGTTTTGTAGGATTTTTTTTGGAAGCTGCTTCGCTCTGCTCTAGGCTCTCCCTCATCCACTACACCGACCATCACCTTCCAGGTTCTTCATATCTCTCTACTCTAGTTTAGTCCTGTGAGGACACATAACCGTTTAAGTGTGGGGTAGGATTCTAGGATTATGCATAATCTTGTTTGATTTTCTGTGATTCTATGGGTCATTATTTTGCTTGATTTTATGTGATTTCGTGGTTCAATTTTGAATTTCTCTAGCATAGAATTGCTTAATTCTTGACTTTTGATGTTAAATTGACTTCAATTTTTCACAATGACGTTTAGACTGTTCCACTTAGAACCTGTAACCAACGTGTTGGCACTGATATCAAATGAGTCTAGGTCAGAACAGATAATAAATCACTCTTGTAGTTGAAACTTGAATCAATTGAATTGTTTTGCTTGTTAATCACAAAGCTCGATAACACCGTTCTAAGATGATAAATGTTAGTTCTCCCATGTTTTTCACTCCATATTTGATCACCTGTGATTGTGTCTTGAGATTAGGCGGAAATCCAATTCGAAATCTTGTGTAAAAAGTTAGCTAGGATCAAATGGCTAAATTGTTAAATCAAGTAATTTGAGTTGTTCAAATTAAATTTTAAAGTTCTTTAAGTGCTGAAAGTAAAGCTAGGCAAGCCCGACACCTAAGTGAAGTGTTCGGGTTGAGCACTAGCATAGGCACAAATATTGTGAGCTAGGCAGGTTCAACACCTAAGTGAAGTGTTTGGTATCGAGCACTAGTATGCAGTAAATAAAAGGAAGAAGTTGAAACTTGAAATAAATTGTTGTTTAAAGCGGTCCTAGCTAGAACATGTAACATACAGATCTAGAAGCGGATGAAGTTGAGTTGATAGCCATGTCACGTCCACTACCTCCACCTAATCCACTTCATAGTTAGAGCTTAAAGACTTTTTGATTAGAATTGGTGTTATCGTAGTCAGATAATTATGATTAATTGTTTTGCCAAGAAACGAGCTTTGTTTAAACTACTACTTGAAGTGTGCATACATTAGTGAGATAAAAACTTGTTTGGTTGATGTTATTACATGTGTAGGTTAAGTTTCTATGTGGAACAGTCTAAACCAAATCGTTAGAATTGAATCTCAGTTTAATCTCGTATCATTTGTGAATTAGAGTGTGTTCTAGTTCAGTTTGTTTGAGGACAAGCAAAAGCTTAAGTGTGGGGTATTTGATGACACTCGATTTGACGTGATTTTCAGCCCCATTTAAGCGACATTTCTTACCCTTTGATGCAATTTTGACGAGTATTTGGTGCATTTGATTGAACTTTGTGATTATCGGCTCCTAGTGCGTATATTGTCCATTTTTGGCTATTTTTACCTTGTTTGTGAGTTTTTATGCTTAGCCTCCAGGTTACCACATTATAGAGGACTCTCTCACGAGTCCACCGCTTCAAATGGGGACCAAATCGGAGTTCAAACGGAGCGAGAATTATCGAAACAAGTTGGAGTTCTACCCAGGAGCTTTTATCTAAAGTTTTCGGTGAAAACTTCTTTGAAAACCGCGACAGAAACCCTAATTTTCAGCCTTTTCCAACTTATAAAGGGTTTCTGGGGTTATATATAGACTTTTTAAAGCCAAATTGGACATACACGAATTCTGAGAGATCAGCCACGACCTTAGGGTCGATAGATAGAGTTGAGAGCATCATCGGGAGGCTCGGAGCTAGGAGTTGAAGATTGCTAGAGATTGAAGCTTCACAGGAATTGCCAGACATCTGTCACCATAATTAAGTTTTTCAGTTTCTATATGTTATTCCTTTGTATGATGATCTCCTATGTTGTCTTTTATTCTCTTGTATCGAATATGAGTAGCTGAACTCGTAGAGCTTAGATTAGATGAACCCTAAGTGACCCAGGGCTTTAAAACGGTCACAGAACGGCGGTGATTAGATTCGAAGTTCAATCAGTTTCCCTTGTATGGTTTTTTGTGCTTAATTGTTTTACTGCGTTTCTTGTCTAGTTGACGCCTAGATTAGTTCCGTTGTTCATGTGTTTCTCTCCTGGTTGGTCCCCTAGATTAGGTTTGTGCAAGTTAGGGTTAGTCGCTAGACAGTTCCTTGCTTTGGCGCATAAACTTATCTTCCTTGATCACCTAGTTTAGATTCTTGTTAAGATAATGATAGAGCGAACGTTCGCCTTACTTTAGAACATCGATTCAACCAATTAACCTATTCATTGGAGTGTGCCTTTCGTAGGAACCAGTTAGGGTTAATCCGCTTCAAGAGTAACTCATTAATCATTAGTAATTGCACCAGTTAGTTCTTCCGTCGCAAGAAGCAAAGCTCGGGCGGTTAATTAATCGTGGTAGTTAGATCGGATAGAGCGAACGTTCGCCAGTCTTAAACCTAAGGGTCAGAAGTTGTGGTGGTGTCTGAGAACTGAATGAATTAGGATTAAAAATCGCTGGCCTTGTGATTGCCAATGTTCAGGTGATCTTAGGGGGATTCTAAGTCTAGCTCGTCTATCTTCTCGTTAGTCAACCTTTTAATCTTTCTGTCTTTTATTTTCCTGCTTTATTAGATTAGAAGTCTTGGAACTCACACCACGCACAACTTGTTAAAATCCGAATAGTTTGCCAACTTCTTTGAGTAGTCAATTGGAAGAAACCTCGAGAGATTCGATCTAGTCTAATTCTGTAGATTAGTTATTTGACACACACGCCAAAACCGTGTCATCAAATTGAATTTGATGACATTCGATTTGATGTGATTATCAGCCCCATTTAAGCGACATTTCTTGGCTTAAGACATGGTTTTTAGGGCAGAATAGCGAATATTCACTCAACTTCTCTATCTCGTGCCATTTTGGTTACTTTGGCCCGTTTCGGGTCTATTTGATGGTCTTCTAGTGTTTTTGTAATAGCACAGGTTTTTGCCGTCAAATAATGTAACCAATGACGTGTCTAAGGCATTGGAACCTCGAGGAATCGCACCGGAATCGATCCAAGGAGTCAATCAAGTTAACACAAATCCTGCCCAGCTTTACAAAGAAGATTTCGGCGAAAAGACCTGAAGTTTTCACCGAAAATCTTAGAGGAAATCGTTAGAGTATTAAAGAAGAAGTTTTTGGCGAGAAGTCAAAGTCTTCGTCGAGAACTCTGAACGAAAAAATCACAGGAGAACTGTCGACGGAAGCCAGCCTTTTTCAAAAAAAGTTTTCGGTGAAAACTCCTGAAGTTTTCACTGAAAAACTTAACCTAATCCGGCGCTGATAGGGTTAAGTATAAATACAAAACCGGTAGCTAAAAAATAAACACACTTCAGAATTTACAACTTTTCACAAGTTCCAGGCCTAAGAAGTTTGATAGAGCAGAGTTTGAGAGTTCGAAGAGCCAGGAAGAGATCGTGACACCATCTTTTCATCTCGGAGACTCGGAGCTAGGAGTGAAGATTACCGGAGAGCGAAGCTTTGCCAGAGTCGTCTTAATTAGGTTTTACAGTTTCCATTTGTTCTTCCTTTTCATGATGAACTCTGCTTTTATCTTTGTTTTTGCTGTTATGAACATGAGTAGCTAAACTCGTATAGCTTAGACTAGATGAACCCTAAGTGACCCAGGGCTTTAAAGCGGTCACGGATCGGCGGTGTTTAGATTCAAAGTTCAATCAGTTTCTCTTGCATGTTTGGTTTGTTCTTCTTTGTTTGTGTTTCTTGTCTGGCTTGATCACCTAGATTAGATTCCTGTTAAGCTGAGGATAATAGCGAATGTTCGCCTCACTTTAAAACACCTAATCAACAATTAACCTATTCATTGGAGTGTGCCTTTCGTAGGAACCAGTTAGGGTTAATCCACTTCAAGAGTAACTCATAAATCGTTAGTAATTCCACCAGTTAGTTTAGTCGTCGGAAGAAGCGATCGTACTCGGGCGGCTAATTATTCTTGGTAGCTAGATCGGATAGAGCGAACGTTCGCCAGTCTTAAACCTAAGGGTAAGGAGTTATGGTGGTGTCTTAGAATTGATTGAACGAGAATAAAAAATTGATGGTCTGTTGATTGCCAATGATATGGTGATCTAAGGGGGATTCGAAGTCTAAGCTTGTCTGTCGTCTTTGTTAAGTCAACCAATCTTTAAATCTATCTTTGAATTTAGTTTTTAATTTACCTGCATTTCTAGAATAGAAGTCTTGGAACTCACACCACGCACAACGTGTGTAAACCTGAGTAATCTCCTTTACATTTGAGTAGAGAATTATTAGAAGACCCGTAGAATATGATCTGCTTAGCTTTCAGTTCAGTAGTTATTTGATACCCTGTTCTGCAGTACCATCAAATTGGCGTCGTTGCCGGGGAATTCTTTTAATTGTTTGAAAGAAGAACTGGCATTTTATTCTTCTACTTTCCATCTTCCATATTGCCATCCACTTCGATTTTACACTGGTTGTGCTTGTTTTTGTCATTTGTAGGTTGTTACAGGTTTATGCAGCACCGTCCTTTTACAAGCTCCTTAACCAAGACTGACAAGGCTAAGTGTGTAGAGAGACCAGGTATCTCTGCTCCGCCAAAGCGACTACAAATTCCGAAGCAAGGTAGAACCAATCCACCTCCATCTTTCACTCCGATCAAGATCGAGGAACCGAAGGAGAGTTCCTCATCTTCGTCTTCATCTGCTTCATCAACCGCATCACTTTCACCTCCACCATCTCCTAGGATGGCCGACCAATTACCACCACCACCACCGGCTGCAGCGAAGAGTCTAACAGACTACAACAAGCCAAGCGCGACTAGTGTTCGATCTTCTATCGTCGTGCCTCGCATCGACGGAGATCCTGACTATGAGATCAAGATTCCTTTCTTGACCATGATTTCTAGGGATCTACAATTTGAAGGCAGGCCATTAGACAATCCGTGCACTCACTTGGCGGATTTCATTGATCTTTGCGGTACTTTCAAAAGCGGGAATCTCGATAAGAACACCCTATGCTTGAGAGCCTTCCCGTTCTCCCTTAAAGGCGCAGCTAAGAGGTGGCTCACTGGCAAACCACCTGGTCACTACACAGATTGGGATACTCTTGCTCAAGACTTCGTGGAAGAGTACTTCCCTCCCTCAAGAACAACAGCCTACAAGGACAGTATCTCAAGATTCTCTAAGAAGGAAGGTGCAAGCTTATATGATACTTGGAATGAATTCCAAGAACTTCTCTACAACTGTCCTCACCATGGTTTCGAGCAGAGGCAGTTAGCTAAAATCTTTGCTCGAGGTCTTCGTGAAGAATATGCTAAACGGGTCAATTCCTTAGCTGAAGGGGATTGTACTACCCTTACACCTGAAGCTGCTCTTCTCCATTTTGCAAACTATGATTCCAAATCAAGGAACTGGGAACGACAATCAGAAGGATCTAAGAGCAAGCTCGATTTTGAAGCAACCATTAAAGAAGAAGTGGAGAAGCATCTGAAGAAGTCTACTACACCTATCAAGCCTCTATCAGCCTCTGTCTTTGTAGCTGATTGGGAGTGGTGTGGAGCTTGTGCTCATAACGGAGGACGATGCCAGAACTTTGGCAAGGCAGAAGTCTGGTCTACTGAAGAAGTCAACTTCATCTCTCAAGGCTTTAATAATAATCAACAAGGCTATGTTGGCTACCGCAACTACAGACAACAGGGAAATTTCCAAGAGCGACCTCCCTACAATGTCGGCGCCAACCAGGACCAGGGTCAGAATCAGAATAACCGACCAGCTAGTTCATTTGATAAAGCTGCAGAACAGTGATCAAATACTACCAAGCTAGAAAGCTAGGGTAGATCGTATTCCACGGGTCTTCTATGATCGACTACTCAAATAAGCTGGCAAATTACTCGGATTTAGACACTTCGTGCGTGGTGTGAGTTCCACGACTTCTAATTCTAAGAAATGCAGAAAATTAAAAATTGAAACTAAAGACAGATTGGAAATTGGTTTATTAAAACAGAGATGACAGACGAACTTAGACTTTGAATCCCCCTTCGTTCTCCAGAGCATTGGCAATCAACAGATCAGCGGATTTCGATTCTCATTCAATCAATTCTAAGACACCACCATAACTCCTTACCCTTAGGTTTAAGACCGGCGAACGTTCGCTCTATCCGTTCTAGCTACCAAGATTAATTAGTCGCTCGGGTACGGTCGCCTCTCGCAACGACTTAACTTAACTGGTGGAATTACTAACGATTTATGAGTTACTCTTGCAGTGGATTAACCCTAACCGGTTCCTACGAAAGGCACGCTCCAATTATAAGGTTAATTGTTCAATTTGATGTTCTAAAGTAAGGCGAGCGTTCGCTTCTATCCTTAGCTTAACAAGAATCTAATCTAGGTGATCAATCCAGACAAGAAACATGCACAATGAAGAACAAACCAAACATGAAAGAGAAACTGATTGAACTTCGAATCTAATCACCGCCGATCTGTGACGCTTTAAAGCCCTAGGTCACTTAGGGTTCATCTAGTCTAAGCTCTAAGAGTTTAGCTACACATATTCATCACAAAAGAATCAAAGACAAAGAAAGAGTTCATCATCCAGAGGAAGAACAGAAAAGAATCTGAAAAACCTAATTAAGACGACTCCGGCAGACTTCGATCTTCGGTAAACTGCAATCCTAGCTCCGAGTCTTCGAGATGGAAGGGATGGCGTCACGATCTCTTTCCGGCTCTTCAAACTCTAAACTCTCTGCTCCAGAACTTTAGAGGATTATCTAAATTCTGATGTATTATGAGGTATGAAAAGTATCAAAAGTCTCCTCCTTTTATTTTGGGCCGCCGGTTAAGTATTTATACTTAACCCTAATACAACCGGATTTTAACTGATATTTTCGCCGAAAATACTGAAGAATTTTTGGCGAAAATTCCTTTGTAAATGGATGGTCCGCCGGCTGATTTCTCCTGTGAATTTCGGTCCCATAGTTTTCTGTCGAAAACTTAAGATTTTCACCGAAAACTTCTGTTGATGAGCATCGCCGATTTATACTGATATTTTCGCAGAAAATGCTGAGGTATTTTCGGCGAAAATTCCTTTGTAAACCGAGGCAGGAATTGTTTTGACTTGATTGGCTCCTTGGATCGATTCCGGTGCAATTCCTTGAGGTTCCAACGCCTTAGACACGTCCTTGGCTACTTTATTTGACGGCAAAAACCATTGCTAACATAAAAACACTAGAAAACCATCAAATAGACCTGAAACAGGCCAAGGTAACACAAATGGCACGAGATAGGGCAATCGATTGAATATTCGCTATTCTACCCTAAAAACCATGTCTTAAGCAAGGAAATATCGCTTAAATGAGGCTGATAATCACGTCAAATCGAGTGTCATCAAAATACCCCACACTTAAGCTTTTGCTTGTCCTCAAGCAAACTGAATAGAAACGCTCATGTTCACAAATGATAAAATCGATTAAATGGAGTTCAATCAAACACAAGGAATTATTAGACAGATAGATCCTAGAACAAGAAACCTAACATGCATACTGATCAGCCAAACTACCTGGTCTCACTAATAATCTGCACACGACAAGTAGTAGCAACCAATTATGCACGAATTTGACCTGACCGACCAGACTCCTCACACAAGATATATTTAGTATAATGGAAACTCTCACTCTCTGTGTTTAAGGACGTGTTTCTGCTCTCAATCATTTTCTGTTACTGAATTCTGTCATAAGTTTTCATTTCGACCACATCTCCACCACTGTGATAACACGAGTACTAGTCAAGAAGGACTTCCCTGCTAGGACCGTAATGAATTCTACACTACAAGGGTTTATGATGCGATGGATGATGGGAATGTATGATGATGGCTTTGTGAGGTGTAGCTTTCGACTAACTTCCCTCGAATCTAGCCTATGGCTTCCTACCGTCTAACCAGACACGGGTGGAATAATGAACGCTCGTCCTATGACACCCTCAAGCAACCTAGCACTTATTATTTTTCTTTACACAATTTTCTTTTCTGACTTTTCTTTTGACTTCGTTCTTCCATTTGTAGGGAGAAGAACGTTTTATTGAACTAAAACTTTGAAACCTTTTTGGCTTTTCTGATTTTCTTCTTTTTCATTTTATTTCGAAACTTGCTTCTTTTCATTTTTTTTTTTTCTATTTTTTTTTCTTTTGTGCCTATTTTTCTTTTACTTGCTAGAGGGGTTTACACGTCTGGACATAATAGCTAAGACCACTGTTTAATGGCTATAGGCAGGTTACCACAGACCGACTTCTGGTAGGTCAATCTAGAACTACAACCACAGGGGATCAACGGGGAATGAAAGAATGGGAAATGGCTGTAATGTATATCGAACCGAAAGAATAGGCCAAGCTCAAGGGTCTACACCTAATGGATTTTATCGTTTAGGTAGGCTATCTGGCTTAGTAGCTGAATCTAGGTGCCCCTATCATTCTAGAACTCGTGTCATCGTGTGGTCTCGAGTAGGTCTCATGCAAATTCTAACTCATTCAAGCAAACAGAAAATGACTCAAAAAGAATTGAAATTGCAAGTTACGTGCAATGGATCAAAAGCTCACAGTTGGTTTGCTAGTCGGATTCAGTCATTTTCATGCAATCAAGGCTACAAACTACAAGTGTGATTTTTAAAAATTCTGTTCTGAGCAGGCGATTTAGCATCAAAGCATACAAGTTGGTTCTCAAGTTCTAGGTTAAGCAGTCTAAGCATCATTATGAAAGTTTGAACAACAACTTAACATCAAAAATCAAGAACTGAGCCATTCTAATGCTAGAGAGACTGGAATGGAATCACGAAGCACACAGAAAACACAATCAAGGGCAATCAAGTTCATGCAAGGTTCTCTAGCATCCTACCCCACACTTAAATCGGACTGTGTCCTCACAGGACTAATTCTAGAGTTCAGAGTGAAGTAGAAGAACCTGGACCGAGATGGTTGGTGTAGGGGATGAGCACGGGTCCTCGGAGCGGAGGGAATCTACCGAAACGAAGCAAAGGGAATCTCCCTACTGCCTACAAAACAAAAACAAATGAAACATAAAAAGGAAACCGGGACAAGTGTCCCGGATCCACACAGAAAAAAGTTGGATCGAAATCCGAAAAGAATAAATAAAAAGAAAGGACAAGGAAAAGGACACCACCTGATCATGGCTGGTCAGGGGCACTGGGAGGTGGAAAGTGGAGGAATTCGCCGAGCTGACGTTGCCACTCCATCTGTGCCTCATACCGCCTATCAGCGCGGTGCATATGCTCTGCATAATAGTCCATCTCGCCTCTTGAGTGGCGTTGTCGGTGATGCGCCACTCCTGCAGTCGCTCATACAGCTCACCAATGTCAGCGGGGTGCGGTCGGTGCTGATTGTGAGGCGTCTGGTATGGATCTGGAATGTGCGGCGGCGGCTGGTGTGCATACTCTGCCTGATGATGTGGCGAGGGTAATATGGTCATGAAACTCTGGCTGCGGCTGGGGTTGCTCCTGCTCAGAATCATCTTCTTCCTCTGACTCGTCCTCGTCTTCGAGAGGAGGATCCGCTGCTACCAGGGGGCTGATGTCCAGATCGAGGTTGTACTCGACCGCCAAATCTCCTCCAACGGTGCGTACTCTGCGGCGTGGGATGTTCGGGCCATATTCTTGGCTGAGGCCGAAGGAGATGATGAGTCGGCCCACAAAGTTGCCTCCCAGGAGTGAGCGGGGGTGACCTGATCTCCGAGTCTTCTTGCGGAGTAGGCGAGCAAGCACCCATCCGGGATGAAGTGGGTATCGCTCCCGGATGGCGCGAAGAAGAAGAAGCTCGTCCTTGCTGATATGGTGGCGGTCCTTCTCTGGAGCATATAAAAGCGATCTACGCCAAACCATATGAATGTATCTAAAGAAAGGGTGAGAGATCGACTTAACTGAGTTATGGTCCCCGAGGCGAGCGCCGGGCACTCCAGTCATGTGGCTCCAGAGCGCATGGTACTCCTCTCCGTCGTCCTCCTCGTCCACCCAACCAAGGTGATGTCCGTGGTAGTGCTCGTAGGGAATGCCTAGATGAGCTGCAAACTCATCATAGGTGAGCTCCCTGTGCACCCCGCCTAGATAGAAGGTGACAACCTTCCTGTGCTGCCTCCTCTTGTGCTCGTCCAGCTCGAATGTCGCCCAAAACTCCCGGAGAGCGATGTCTGGGAAGTCGGTGGTGAGCGTTGTCAGCTCCAGTAAGCCGGAATGGGTCAGTGCATCGAGCACGTTCCGGTACCAGTCATCATCGTGGTCCGAGAGCGACTCCATGGAAAGAGGGCGAACATCAGCTCCACGGGTGTTCTCAAACCGCTGGTAGTGTGCAAAGTAGTGCGGGGGGTAGGCGAGCAACGGTGCGGTGGTACCTAGCACGGTCAGGGAAAGCTGGGGGAGGGCCCTGAACGGTGGGTGTGACGGGAGCGGGGGCTCCGGAGCTCGAGGCACCATCAAGTCGTGCCTTGGTCCTGCGCTCAAAAGTGGTGTTCCTAAACAAGAAAACAAACTCGATTAGTCAAACTAAAACCCTACCCCACACTTAGTCGAAAAACTCAATTTCACAGAGAAATGAGGAAAACCGAGTGGGGGTAAGCAAAGCAGATTAATCAGTAATCACGAACAGTAAAATACATGCTTAGGAACAGCCAGAATGGAATTAGTACAATCAGAGTTCAGAAGTCAAACTGACATTTCAAAAAGTCAACAGAATAGAACATTGAACCCTAATCATGGCAAGACTATCACAAATCGGAGGATGACGGTATAGTATGATCTCAGATGGCAAACACAATGATCTGAACGAGAATGAGCACATAGGGCAGCCAAATGATCAAAAACAGTTCATGGTCAAACCGACATTTCTCAAAAGTCAACCTCACAAGGAATAGACTTAGGCATAGCAACACATGATCAAACGATATAACATTTAAGCATGATACTCCCTAAGCATGCTAGAACAGTTCAACAAGTTCAGCTAACCTAGTTCACACGAAATCAGTCGGCACGCAAATCGAGGCAAACCGAAAAGTCAACCGAAAGTCAACCCCGACAAAATTCAGCATCCAATATGTCAAAAGATTCGTAATGAAAAGTTCTACAACTTACCTTGAAGCCATGGATGCTAAAAATGAACGGATTGGAAGAAATCGGAGAAAAATCGCAAGTTTTAGGGTTTGGGTGAACTGGAGCTGCAGAGCTCCGATTCGGCTGTTCTAGGGCTTAAAATGATCGGGAAAAGGAGGGGAAGGGAGCGGCGGCGGTCGGCGATGGCGGCGGGGCAATGGTCGGCGGCGGCGAGAAATGGTGGCGCGGTGGTCGGGTTTAATAAAACAGGGGGAGGTTTTCGGTTTTTGTTTCGAAAATAGAAAGGAAGAGAGAGAGGGTGAAATTCCGGATTTAAAGTGAATAGTTTGTTGATTTTCAAAGAAATTTTCGGCGAAAATAAGTGCAAGTTTTCGCCAAAATTCTAGTTAAAAAGTACTGCCGCGTTTTCAAAAAAAATTTTCGCCGAAAATGTAAAACAGGAACGTTTGGAAAACTCTGCGGGATTTCAAAGAGGATTTTCGCCGAAATATGGGTTGTTTTCGCCGAAAATATTGAACTCTACGATTGAAAATATTTTTGCAATCCCGTCAAACTTCAGAAAATCACAGTTAAATCCACAAAAATCGGAAAGACCTCAAACGACTTGCAACTGACATTATGACACACAGACTACACACGAAAAATATGAAATCAAACAAAATGACACTTTTGGCTCCCCGAACCGACTCTAAAATACTAAGGTTGACACAAATCAAAAACTGACTCCAGCCGTGGGTTGCCTCCCACGAAGGGCTCTTTTATTAACGTCCTTGAGCTGGACGATACCTGGACGGTATTAGGAGACATCCCAACTCAGATTCTCCTTAATGCTAGCATCGGAGTTCATAAAGTAGAGCTTCAAGGCTTCTCCGGTGAGCATGAATTTCTTCCCGTTCGCGTGTAAGAGCTTGGTACGTCCGTCGGGAAGGTGGTCAGTGATCGTGAATGGTCCGAACAGTTCTGGCAGGGATCATCTTCTACAAGGAAGACAGTGGATGAAATAGGAACGATCGGCTCTCCTTCTTCTCTTTAACCTCCTGCTTGATATCACCAGGATCGGTGATCGTCAGTATTTCCTTAGGAGATGCTTTCGGCTTCTCCTTCCATACTTGTTCCGGCGCCGGTAGCTTGGAACGAATTGGTGGTGCAGCTGGCTCGGTAGACGATGGCCACAACATGTCTCCATACCATTTGGGTCTTCGTCTTCTTGTTCTTCCCTGAGGTCTGCTAGGTTTTGTGCTTAGTGGCTTAGAAGAGGCTTTCAGTTCCTTCTTCTTTGGCGTCTGAAGAACAGATTTCGGTTTCTGCTTGGTAATCTGTCCAGCACCTGCAACAGCAATTGATCTAGGCACACATAGAAGAGACATCAGTAACGGAGTTGACCGGAGTCAACTCCACAGTTTCAACAGCTAAACAATGAAATTCTTCATTCTTAGGATTATACTTCATTCCGTCTTTAAGGCGGAACGTGACAGTTTCTCTACCAACTCTCAAAGTTAAAGAACCATTTGGAATGTTAATTTGCATCCCAGTAGTGGCCATGAAAGGTCGTCCTATGAGAATGGTAGAATCATCCTTACTAGTGTCAATGATAACAAAGTCAGCTAAGAACATGAAAGGACCACACTTAGTAACAACGTCTTTGATTTCTCCCCTAGGGGTTTTAAGTGATCTATCAGCAAAGATAAGTTGCATACTAGGCGGTTCAAGTTCTCCTAGGTTCAATTTTTCATATAGACTCATAGGCATAACATTAACAGACGCGCCAAGATCAACCAAACAACGTTCTATCTCAATATCATTAATGACAAGAGAGTGAAAGAACCAGGATCAGAGCACTTAGCTGGATATGGAGAGGAAGGTTTCTTAATACGAGCATCAGGATATCCTTCTTTATTCCCCTTCATGCCAGTCTCGATCCTTGCATTTGGCAGCAATGCTCTTGGAAAAGGAGGCTTCACGACGTACGGTGCAAGAGGAGGATCTTCCTCCTTAGGCGCCACTTGTAGTGCTTCCTTCTTCTCTGGAGATTCAGCGATCCTGCGTAAAATAGCACAAGCATCAGCAGATAAACTTGTAAATTTTCGAGCGGTTACCATCTTGGCTTGCTCCTTTCTCGGATTCGGCTATGTCTGGCTCGAAAGTTGGCCAAATGGTCGACCAGATGCTAGCATGCTCGAGATGTTGTTCACAGCTTGCTCAATTCTTTGACCAGCTGCTATCTGTTCTTGATTGAGAAGAGCTTGAGCTTTAAACTGACTGTCATGATCATCGAGTCTGGTGATGATCTGACTAAGCTTCTTATCCAGGTCACTGACGTTGTTTTCCTTCTGGTACTGCTGCCCTGGATAGGTGTTATTCAAGTATTGATTCTGACGATTGCCAGGAGCAGTTCCATAGTTACCCGGATTGCGGTGCGGCGGCTGGTAGACACCTGCCGGCGGATGGTTAGGCTTCTGATCTTGAGCTGGACCAGCCGGGCGGTTATTCTGGTTCTAGTTATGGTTGGCGCCAGCATTGTAGGGAGGTCTGTCTTGATAGTTTCCTTGCTGCCTGAAGTTGCGATAGCCAGCATAACCATTCTGATTATTAACGAAGCCTTGTTGAACGAAGTTTACCTCTTCGGCGGACCAGACTTCTGTCTTACCAAAATTCTGGCAACGGCCTCCGTTATGTGCGCAAGCTCCACACCATTCGCAATCGGCAACATAGACAGAAGCTGCCGGCGGTTTAACTGGTGTGGTAGACTTCTTCAAATGATTCTCTACTTCTGCCTTGATAGCTGCTTCAAGATCGAGCTTGCCCCTTGATCCTTCAGATTGTCGTTCCCAGTTTCTTGACTTGGAGGCACAGTTTGCGAAGTGAAGAAGAGCAGCTTCAGGTGTGAGCGTAATGCAATCCCCTTTAGCTAGAGAATTGACCCACTTGGCAGATTCTTCTCGAAGACCTCGAGCAAAGATTTCAGCTAACTGCCTCTGCTTGAATCCATGATGAGGGCAGTTGTAAAGGAGTTCTTGGAATCGATTCCAAGTATCATATAAGCTTTCTCCTTCTTTCTGGGAGAACCTGGCAATGCTGTCCTTGATGGCTGTTGTTCTGGCATGAGGAAAGTATTCTTCAACGAAGTCCTGAGCCAGAGTATCCCAATTAGTGTAATATCCAGGTGGTTTGCCAGTAAGCCACCTCTTAGCGGCGCCCTTCAGAGAGAATGGGAAAGCTCTCAAACAAAGAGTATTCTTGTCGAGGTTTCCGTTCTTAAAAGTGCTGCAGAGGTCATGGAAATCCGCAAGATGAGTGCACGGATTGTCTAGGGGCCTGCCTTCGAACTGTAGATCCCTAGAGATCATAGTCAAGAATGGAATCTTGATCTCATAGTCAGGATCTCCTTCAATGCGCGGTACGACAATAGCAGATCGAACGCTAGTCGCGCTCGGCTTGTTGTAATCGGCTAGACTTTTCTGTGCAGGCGGCGGTGGTGGTGGATTTCCGCCTGGTGGTGGTGGTGGTGGTAATTGATCAGCCATGGTAGGAGATGGAGGAGGTGAAAGTGACTCGGTGTATGAAACGAATGTAGGTGACAGTATAGGTGAGGATGAGGGACTCTCCTTCAGTTCCTCAATCTTAATCGGGAGTGACGGGTGGAGGTGGATTGGTTCTGCCTCTCCTTGGAATCTATGATTGTCGAGGTGGAGCAGAACTGCTTGGTCTCTCTATACTCTTAGCCTTGTCGGTTTGAGAGCGAGTCCAAGGGCGGCGATGCATACACCTGTGACAAACCTACAAATAACAAAAACAAACAATAACCAGTGTAAAATCAAAGTGGGTGGAAAAGTGAAAGATGAAAAATAGAAGAATAAATTGCCAGTTCTTCTTTCAAACAATCAAAAGAAGTCCCCGGCAACGGCGCCAATTTGATAAAGCTGCAGAACAGTGATCAAATACTACCAAGCTAGAAAGCTAGGGTAGATCATATTCCACGGGTCTTCTATGATCGACTACTCAAATAAGCTGGCAAATTACTCGGATTTAGACACTTCGTGCGTGGTGTGCGTTCCACGACTTCTAATTCATGATGAACACTCGCCTCACTTTAAAACACCAAATCAACAATTAACCTATTTATTGGAGTGTGCCTTTCGTAGGAACCAGTTAGGGTTAATCCACAACAAAAGTAACTCATAAATCGTTAGTAATTCCACCTGTTAGTTTAGTCATCGCAAGAAGCGACCGTACTCGGGCGGCTAGTTAATCTTGGTAGCTAGATCGGATAGAGCGAACATTCGCTCGTCTTAAACCTAAGGTCAGGAGTTATGGTGGTGTCTTAGAATTGATTGCATGAGAACTGAAATCCGCTGATCTGTTGAGTGCCAATGCTCTAGTGAACTAAGGGGATTCGAAGTCTAAGCTTGTCTGTCGTCTTTGTTAAATCAACGAACCTTCCAATCTATCTTTTAATTTGTTTACATTTTCTAGAATAAAAGTCGTGGAACTCACACCACGCACAACGTGTTAAACCTGAATAATCTGCCTTTACATTTGAGTAGACGATTTTTAGAAGGCCCGTGGAATACGATTTGCTTAGCTTCTAGTTGAGTAGTTATTTGACTGCACGCATTACAAAACAAAAATAGGAAAAGAGCTGGCGCGTGGGCGCGTGCGTACTAAGCAGATCCTCTCACCTGTGTTAGGCGGCGTTCATCGGCGTTTTGCTCCGGTAGGGGCTTCTTCCCTCGGCGGGTGAGCTCCCGAGGGACTCCTCTGGAGTTAGACGATCGCCGGAAGGTCCCTAGGACCCCCGGATAGCCTTTGTCAGTTCTTTTCTTTTACTGCGTGAGGTCTGGTTACTGTTTTATTGTTTTCTTGTGGTGCTGCGAGTTTGTTCCTGATCTCCCTGATTGTTGAGAGTTTACCCTTGGTGGGTGCGCTCCCAAGGACTTTCCGATCAAGGTAGTAGATCTTCTTTTGGGGCGTTGGATATGGAGAAGGGGGAAACCTCTGCTCGGACTCAGAGATCATGGGTGGATATTATATCGGACCCTAAGGCTGATTTGTAGTTTGTGGACAACCCGGAGTCAGCGAAGCAAGGTGGCGCTCTTAGATTACCTGATGAAGTTCTTGCTAAAGGGGTCGAAAAGCTGAAGGCGGCAGTAGTCGTGCAGTTCCTAGGTAATCCTCCACCGTTTAGGGTTTTCACTAATGTTGCGAATCGATTGTGGGGTTATGAGGGAGGCGTGATTATTTCCAGTCTAGATGTGAATTTCTTCTTGGTTGAGTTCAATTCGGTGAAATTATGTGACTGGGTATTGAGTCGTTCTTGGCACATCCACAATACGGGGATGATAATGAGAAGGTGGGCAAGAGGTATCAAACCAGTGGTGATAGATGATGGTCATGTGCCTGAGTGGATCACGTTTCAGAAGGTACCACCGACAGCGGTGACAATCGAGGGGATAAGTTGGTTGTCGAGTTTAATTGGTAAACCTTTGAGGAAATTTGTGAGGGAAGGCCTGGACATCAAAGTTTGCATTATCAGAGACCGTGCTATACCATGTCCTGATGCAGTAAAGCTTATTGATGTTGATGAGGAACATGTAATCCAAGTAATCCAGGCTAAGGCAAGGGATTATAAGAGGGAGGTTAAGAAATAAATCTATGTCCCTAAAATCAAAGCAGGCACTGAAGTTAAAGTAACTGAGGCTGAGGAATCGGAGGTTAAAGAGGATGAAATGGCTAATGAGGAAAAGAATAAAGATGACAAAGAAGTAGAAGTTGTGGTGAATGTGGAAGCTGAGAGTAAGGCTGCTGAAAACAAAGAGACCCTCACTCCTGAAGGGGATGGGACACAGCAGGTGCAGAGCACAGGGGGAAGAAGAAGAGGCCTAAGAGGAAAAAGAAAAGTGCTAAGAAGAATTTGGAATCTGATTTAAGTCCAGAAATGGTAGAGGAGTCAGCAGATGACCAACACGCTAAGGGGAATGATACTAATGATGGCAATGACCCTGCATCTTCAATAGAAGGGACAGGTTCACCAGCAGAGGTATCTGTTCCCCGGGAGATTGAGACAGAACCTGATAAAGGTTCTTCAGTCTCATCTAGTTTGGTTAATCAGCTACACTCGCTACCAGAGGAACTGTGATTGAAAAATGGTGAGATAAGTAAATGGTCTTCAGATGACGAACCTGTGGAGAATCATACAGTGAGGAAAGCGAACCTGGGAGATTTTATGCTGCACTGCAAGCATGTAAAGAAGAAGTATCAGGTGTCCGGGGTGAAAACCCGATACAAAAACTCATTAAGATGAAGTTTTGGATTTGGAATACTAGAGGGTTCAATAAAACAAGTAAGTATCAAGTTGTTCTTAGTTATGTTAAGCAGTATAAAATAGATGTTATAGCTGTTATAGAGCCTAGAGTTAAACTAGAAAAAACAAAAGACCTGTTCAAGGAGAGGTTTCAAGGTTGGCCGGGAGCTTTCGCTTTCGAAGGAGATCTAGGCAAGATATGGTTGATTTGGAAAGATGATGTGCCACTTAAGGTGATGACCTGCTCAAGTAGATATATTCATTTCAGGATGGATATGCCTTAGGTCTACTATGGAACTATTGTATATGGAGATAATGATCTTATGGAGAGAAGACGAACCTTTAATGATCTGAAGAGATTTAGGGTTGATAATGAGCCTTGGTTTATAGCAGGTGACTTTAATGCCTTTATGGATCTTTCTGAAGCTTGTCCAGTTCCTTCTTCTTTTAAAGGAATGGAAGATTTTAAGGAGTGGGTGGCGGACTGTGAACTCATAGATCATTGTGCATCTGGTCCTGTGTTTACCTGGCTGAATAACAGAACGGATGGCCTAGTGGTGAGAAGGCTGGACAGAGTTTTTACTAATTTAATGTGGCAAGATACCTTTTCAAACAGTAAGCTGGAAGTTGTACCCACCTCTGAATCAGATCACTGTGCTTTATTCTTTAACAATGTGAGTCAAGTGGTTTCTCAGCCAAAAGGATTTAAATTTTTTAGTTGCTGGATCAAGCACCCAGGGTACAGAAAGATGGTGCAAGATACTTGGAATGAGCGAATTAATGGAAATAAGTTCTATGTTCTGTATGAGCGGATGAGACGGTTGAAAATCAAGTTGAAGAAATTAAACAAAGAATACTACTCAGATATTCAGGCAAGAGTTAAGGTGAAGCACTCTGAGTTGATGTGCCTGCAGAAGGAAGTCTATGCTAATCCGATAGTGGGAACCCTGGAGAGATTACAAATATGTAGAAGGGAGTATGAAGCAGTTAAAGCTGATGAAGAAATCATACTCAGACAAAAGGCTAAGGTTAACTGGATAAAACTTGGGGATAATAACTCAGCTTTTTTCCATAACTACATGAAAGTAAGACAAGCTTCTAATACTATTAGGCAGCTGAGAAACAGTGAAGGTGTTATGGTAGAAGGGAACAAGGATATAACTGATATTGCAGTAAAATTTTACAAAGGTCTGTTGGGTGAAAACTCGAATGTTCAGACTCAGCACCTAGAAAGTTTTATCAAGCACACCCTGACTGAAGCTCAAGCTGAAGAGCTGAGTAAACCTGTTGGAAGAGAGGAGATTAAGAATGCTGTTTTCAGTATCCCTAATGAAAAGAGCCCTGGACCAGATGGATATAATGCTGGATTTTATAAAGATAGCTGGAACATAGTGGGAGATGAGGTTTGTGAGGCAATTTCTTCTTTCTTTGATAAGTCTTATATGCCCCCTTTTGTGAATTCCATTGCATTGGCTCTTATACCTAAGGTGAAGAATGCAGATGATATTAGGAAATATAGACCAATATCTTGCTGCAATGTGATTTATAAAGCTACTTCAAAGATATTAGTCCATAGACTTGCTGCTGTTTTGCCCTCTTTGATCAGTCTGAATCAAACAACATTTGTTAAGGGGAGACACATTGGAGATGGTATCTTGATGGCACATGAATTGCTGAGCAGATATAAAGTAAAAGGAATTTCCCCCAGATGTGCTATGCAAATAGATCTCATGAAAGCCTTCGACTCTGTGGAGTGGACCTTCATTCTGAGAACCCTGAAAGTGATGAACTTCCCTGAGTTGTTTATTAAGTTGATCGAAGCTTGCTTTGTGTCATCCAGGCTCTCAGTAAAAGTTAATGGTAGTCTCAGTGGATACTTCCCAGCTAAGAGGGGATTCCGTCAAGGTGATCCAATTTCTCCCATGCTTTTTGTGTTGTCTATGGAAGTCCTGAATGGAATGTTTGAAAATGCTGTGTTAAAAGGAGACTTTAAGTTACATCCACAATGTAAAGGGACCAGGTTAACACATTTAGGGTTTGCTGATGACCTTCTGGTGTTTACAAAAGGTAGCAAGGAAGCAATAGAAGTGGTTAAGAGGGTGCTGGAGGATTTCAAAAGAATGTCAGGACTGCAGTTAAACCCGGACAAAAGTCAAATATACATTGCTGGTGTTGATGCAGAAGTAGAGGAAGAGATCATCAAAGGCTCAGGGTTTGCTAAAGGTACTTTACCTTTTAGGTACCTGGGAATTCCCCTCACAGCAGGTAAACTAAGAAGAGTTGATTGCAAGGTGTTGCTTGATAAGATTACTAAGCGCATAACAGATTGGACAGCTAAAAAGCTCTCGTATGCTGGTAAGATTCAGCTGATTAACTCTGTTGTTCATGGTGTTCTACAATATTGGATGGCTGCTTTCATATTGCCGGGGAGATTGATTAAGGAAGTAGAAGAAGTTTGCAACAAGTTCTTATGGGGAAATTAGATGGTGGCCGTGCTAAGATGGCTTGGAAGAATATAACAGTCCCCAAAATGGAAGGAGGGGTTGGAGTGAAAGATCTTCGAAGCTGGAATGTGGCAAATGTGGTAAGACATATCTGGAAAATACTGATGCAAGCTGGTTCATTATGGGTCGCGTGGCTTAAATATTACAAGATCAAAAAGGATGTTTTTGGACAGTTACTTCTGATAGAGGTTCATGGCATTGGAAGCGTATTTTAAAGCTTAGAACCCTGGTTAGGCCTCTGATTGATAATGATGATGAAGGAGAACTGATGTGGGACAAAAAGTATGTGAAGAAGTTAACTGTCAGCTGTGTGTGGCAAGCCATCAAGAGAAGGGTTAAACTCCTTTTGTGAAACGTTTCCCCGTTTCCAGCAAATTAATAACTTCTTAAAAGATCAGAACTTTCCATCTTCTTGCAAAATAGGTACATGTAAATTTAAAATCAGTATCTCAATGAATCAGATACCAAAATAAAACACTGGGAATTTCCAGTCTCTAACAAAATAGGTACCTGTAGATTAAACTCGGTAGTCGTACCTAAGATCAATGAATGTGGTTATTGGCTAAAGAATTAGTACCTATCGTCATCGGAGCTTGATTTGGCAAAAACATAACGGTCAACGGCTAAAGAATTTGTACCCAATGTAATCGAGCTTGATTTCGGCAGAGACATCAGTCAACGGAACCTCGTTTGGAAAAAAAAGGTACCTAATTTTTTAAATCAGTACGTCAACTCCTTCTTTGACGCTTGTCTGCGAGTTGCGGGTTGTAATCAACGAGAAGAGTGCTCAGCTCCACACCGACGAGAGCCGACCGTGCGTTCAGGGATGATTAGGCGGCTGCCTAGACTCTCAGTCGGGTTGATGGCTAACGGCGGAGAGGAATGCAGGCATGCCGGGGTTCGGAGAGGAAAGAAGGCCTGACGGCTGAAGGATTGGTGGCGGAAGGCGAAGCTCAGGTCGGAAGGCAAGCTCGGCGGCGGGTGAAGGAGGCTCTACGACGGAGGAAAAGGCTTCGAGATGGAAGGTAGAGAGGGAAGGAGGTTGGTCGGCGGCGAAAGGAGGAGAGGGAAGCGGCTCCGCGTCGGAAGGGAGAGAGGGAATGATGGTTGGTGGCGGTGGGAGATTAAATTGAAGAGTTTGGTGAACCCAATAGTTATATTAGGGTTTTTAGGAGGTTGCAGTTACAAACAAAATTTACATTTTTACCCATTTTAATATTATCCATTGGATCATTATTTTTTAATCCAATGGCTTCTAATAGTGTTGTTATATGACAACACTCAGGGGTGTTGTCATAGTAGGGAGTCCGCTCCTTCCTTAAATTTACCCTCTTGTAGAGGTAATTGCAAAAAAAAGTAAAAAATCTGAGTAAATATATAAGAAGCAATGATTAAAATGTCAGAATTCGCTACTATAAAAGGGAGGCATTGGGCTCCCACATAGGTGGGGACTTTCCTTTTTGGGGGAAAAGAAAGAGTAAGAAGAAAGGGAAAGAAGCAGCAGTTAAGAAGAAGGAAGCAAACGGTTTAGCATGGGGTGCTGATAGGGCCTTTCAGCATCCCTATAGAATGGTGCTGAAGTGCATCCTAGCCACCCAATTTAATCCAACGGTGAAAGAGGAGAGAGACAGGACCCCACTCAATTAAGGGCAAAATCGGCATAAATGAATTGAAACGTGGTAGACGTGTGTTTTGAAGTGACGTGTTGATTTGATGGGGAGAGAAACATCCCCTATATAAACAAATTTTATGTGGCCATTAATGCTTCATTTTGAATTTCCCTCACATTCTCTCTCTTGTTTCTTCCTCCATATTGCCACGTAAGCTACGTTTCAATTCATAACACGCCGGAGATGGATGTTCCGACGACGAATCCACCGAAGACGGCCAATATGGGTACGTTGATGCTACTGTGGGTGTGTTTTAGGGAGTGTTTGGGGTCATAAGTGTTGGTTTTTGAAATTCTTTCTCATTCTCTCTCTTGTTTCTTCCTCCATCTTCCCACGTAAGCTACGTTTCAATTCATAACACACGGAGATGGAAGCTCCGACGACAAATCCACCGGAGACGGGCAATATGGGTACGTTGATGCTACTGTGGGTGTGTTTTAGGGAGTGTTTTGGGGTCATAAGTGTTGGTTTTTGAAATACCTACTTTTAAGGACGAGAATACTGATAAGCAATAAAACCCTAATGTCCGCTCTGTCTTCTTCGGAGCCGCTCCATCCCACAAATGGCTCGTCGGCCGAACTTGTACGGCCACCGGACCCGCCAATCTCCATCCCATCTAGGGAGACGCCCCCATTCCCGAACGCAGACCCCTTGTCCGCTCCTCGGAAAAGGCCTCGTGAGACGGCCATGACCCCATTGTCCTTCCAATCTGACAGTGAGTATCGGCCGGTTGGATCCTCATCCCAAATTCCTTCCTCTGCCAACCAGCACGCTAAGACCACAAGGGCGTCTTACGCTGCGACAATGGGAAAGAATCACTGGATAACAGAAGATGACGTTCGCCAGGTGTTTGGGTCGAGAAATCCAATGCAAGCTGACCAGGCCTTCAACCCGACTTGAAAGACGAAAAACTGACTCAACAAAATTTAAAACGGACTCTAGCATTGGGTTGTGTCCCACGAAGCGCTCTCGCTTAACGTCCTTGAGCCGGACGATACCTGGTTATGGACCCCAACTCAAGAGCTCCTTGAAGTCAATCAACTTCTTTACGGCTAGCGGTTGAGTGCCAAATAATGCTCTAGAAGGATGAAGATGCATCCGGTGATGTCTAAGTAGATCGTGGTTTTGCGTGAATGACCTGTTCTTCTTGAATTTTTCCACTGATGGAGGAAAGAGGTAGTATGGTGTATCTCAGTCAACGAGCTCAGTCATCTCCACTCGAGAGTCATTCAGGATGCTCTCAGAGTTGAGCACGTTTGCTTCAAAATCCATGACCTCTTCACTTTCTGGTGACCGAACCACAAATGAGGCTGACTCCTTAATATCTACGTGCTCTTCTTCAGCTTCAACTTCAAGATGGGTGAGCTCCACGCCTTCAAGATGGATGAGCTCAAAGCCTTCATCAGCCACCACTACTAAGGATTCTTCATCAGATGCCTCTACCTAATAATAGTCATGGACGAGATTATCATGTTCTTCTTCGAACAGTTCTTGAGCATCTTCTTCCATCAGTTGATTTGGTTGCTCGAGCTCGACGTCCACCACATTAGGAGCTTGTAGCATTGAAGCGATCTTTTCCAAGAGGGATTTTATTTTCGACATCTGTTGTCTATTTGATGAACTTGTAGATATGTCTCCTGGTGACCTTGGTGGTGGTGTGTAGCTTCTAGCTCTTGCCAGGACGACAAGGGTGAGGTTCCTCATACCATCTTGTCGTAGGTGGTTGTTCCGGTATATACCACCCTTGGTTGACCTCAACATATGGTTTTCATTGATGCACGACCCTTGGTACTGGTCATCCCACCTGTTATCCTGCATCTCAAAACTCAAGAGCACTACCTAGGTGAATCATGAAAAAGATGGCGGAAAAACAAATGATAAGATGGAAAGGTAGAAGAATAAAATTGAAACTATTCTTTTAAAAATTATAGAAGAGTCCCCGGCAACGGCGCCAATCTGATGAACACGTTTTCGCGTGTGGTCAAATAACTACCCTACTTGAAAAATAAGGTAGATCGAATCTCTCGAGGTTTCTTTAAATCGACTACTCAAAGAAGCTGGCAAATTACTCAGGTTTAAACAGATTGTGCGTGGTGTGAGTTCCACAACTTCTAAAATAAAATGCAAGGAAATTGAAATGAAATTAAAAGACAGATTGATTGACTAACGAGATGACAGACAAGCTTAGATTTCGAATCCCCCTAAGATCAGTAGAGCACTGGCGATCACAAGACCAATGGTTTTCAATCCTAATTCATTCAGTTTTCAGACACCACCGTAACTCCTTACCCTTAGGTTTAAGTTCCGCGAACGTTCGCTCTATCGGATCTAACTATCAAGATTAATTAACCGTCCGTGCGTTCAGTTCTGCAACGGAGAACTAACTAGTGCAATTACTTGTGATTAATGAGTTACTCTAGAAGCGGATTAACCCTAAATGGTTCCTACGAAAGGCACAATCCATTGAATAGGTTAATTGATTGATTTGACGTTTAAAAGTAAGGCAGACATTCACCACTATCCTTAGCTTAACACGAATCTAATCTAGGTGATCAAGCTAGAAAAGAAACACAGACAATGAAGAACAAATCAAACATGCAAGAGAAACTATCTGAATTTGAATCTAATTACCACCGATCTGTGACCGCTTTAAAGCCCAGGGTCACTTGGGGTTCATCTAGTCTAAGCTTAAACGAGTTTAGCTACTCATGTTGATAACAAAAGAATAAAAAACTACAAAGGAGTTCATCATACAGAGGAAAAACAGATAAGGACTGAAAAACCTAATTCTGATGACTTCAGAGAAGTTCCGATCTCTGGCAATCTCCACTCCTAGCTCCGAGCACTCCGAGGTGGGAAGATGGCGTCAAGATCTCTCCAGGAACTCATCGATGGTATCTCAACTCTCTGTATCTCTCTGCAGTCTTTGTATATTGAATGATGATTGATTTTTTTTCAAATGGTGCCACGGCTGCTGCTTATATAGGTTAGGTTTCCAAACCTCTGCCTGAAAAGAAGAGAGTTGTCGGTGAGAACTTTACCGAGAAGTGCAGTGTACATCCATTATGTATTCCCTACGAGAATTCTCCGTGACTTTCTTCACAAGTTCCCGTCGAGAACTTTGAAAGTTCTCGCCGAGAATATCTTCACAAACTATTGCTGAATTTTTGAGAGTATTGGCTTTGATTTCCTCAACATCTTCTCACCGAGAATGTTATTATTCTCGGCGATAACTTAGTGCTGGGCAGGTGGATCATCGGTTCTTCCCTTGGTTTGACTCCTGGTTTGATTCTATTTCACTTCTCGAGGATATATTGCACCTTAAACACGTCCGAGGCCACCTATTTGATGATGAATACCTGTGTACTCATAGAGACACTAGAAAACACATCAAATAAACCCATAATGGGCCAAAGTAACCAAAACGGTATGAAATAGTGCAATTGAGTGAAAAACATCCTAAATTACCCCAAAAACCGTGTTTCAAGCAATGTAATGTCGCTTAAATGAGGCTTATAATCACGTCAAATCTATTGTCATCATTGGTGTCCATGTCCGTGGCGCCCGTGGCGGATAGGGTGGACATGTCAGGTGCGTGGGCCGTGTCGGTCAGGGTTACCGCATCTGGTCCATCCTCCTGGTCGACTTCAGTAAGTGCTCCGACACCTTTATCTGCCGACTCTCCATCTTCAGAGCCGTCCTCTGGTTCGACATCCATGTGGGGCACAATGTTCGTAGTGGATAGGGTGTCCGTAGCGCTGTCCGCGTCGGCCAGTGTTACTGCGTCAGCTTCAGTATCTGGCCTTGGGGCTCAGATGTACATTGCTGAGAATTTCTCAGGCCTTCAAGTGCGCCTTCTTCACCATTTTCTGATCTGGTGCCCACCTTTTTTTCGGCATCCTCTTCATCATTATCAGTCACAACCTTTCCATCTCTAACCACCATGGCCCTTTGATTTGGGAAGTCCTTGGATATATGTCCTCTCCCTTGACACTTAAAACACGATGCCACTAGGTCGTGGGTTAGAATTTTGAATAGTAGAAGTAGGATTAGGGTTTACCCTCGATGTTTGCCCTTGGATGTTAGGGTTTGTCCTGGATCCTCCACTCCGGCTGGGATTTTACTTCCATGGCGTAAGTCCAGGAAAAGAACTTCCTATCCAAGCATTGTTTGTGTGTGGCGTGGTCGTGGCTCTCCTTCCCATGATGTTCTTCAACTCCATTTCCAAACGGATGGCAAGGGCCACCAGATCCTCATAATCAACATAGTTGATGATGTTGACTTGGTATAGAATGTCCCGTTGCAATCCACTAGTGAATCTCACCACTCTTGCTTCCTCATCCTCCCTGAGATCCAGCCTGGTCACTAGCATCTCGATTTCTTTATTGTACTCCTCCACAGACATGTTTCCTTGCTTCAAGGATTGAAGCTTAGTGTGCAAGTCTCTTGTATAGGCAGCCGATACAAACTGTTTACTCATCTTTCTTTTTAGTTCCCTCCATTAATTAATTGGATCCTCCTTATCTCTTTGAACCTGTCTCCTTATTTGACTCCACCGTAAGGAACCATAGTTAGTAAACTCAAGTGGCAATGGTTACCTTCTTTCGATCGGAGTAGTTATGGTACTCCAGGAAGTCCTCCGTGCTTCTCTCCCAATCAATGTACTCGTCTGGGTTTGCCTTACTAGCAAAATTAGGGACTGAAAGTTGAGGCTGCTCACATGGTCAAATGCAATGTCGATATTACTTGTTTTGTGCAGGAGGTCCAACACGGCATAGGGATAGTTGTTAGAGACGGGAGGGGGCAGGTACTTCAATTCCTCATGCAAAAGGTATAAGGCTGTGGGGAGGTTAGGGAGGAAGAGATGGATGCGTTGCACCGGGCGATGGAATGGGTGCGAGATATGGGGTATGAGCAGGTGGTGTTCGAAAAGACGGATAACCAATCCGTAGCAGTGGTCGTCAATAACGAAGGTGCGGACGATTCTGAGTTTGGGGTCTTGGCTAGGAAGTGTCGGAGCATCGTCCAGAGTAGACCGGGTTACTAGGTTGGGTGGATTAGGAGAAGCAGAAACACGGTGGCACATGAGCTTGCTCGTAGATCTCGTGTTTTAGCATCTACCCTCTCGGGGGAGGTGCCTCCTGTTTGGAGTAATTGTTTTGTAAACTCTATTTGCTTTGATGTAACGCATTAATGAAAGGTTGAGGCCTATTTCGAAAAAAAAAGTTGAGGCTGCTCACATCATCATCCAGCTCATGAACATTCTCTTTGGTCGGTGGATATCCTCATGATTTCCTCCTCCTCCACGTTGTTGTTGCTCAATGAAGTTTTTGATGGTTTGAGTGATCGTGGCCAACCGTGCCTCCAAGGTTGCCACTCCTGTCGTCTGCCATGATTAGTGATTAAAGAACAAGGCCTCACAAAATCTCTCAACCTAAAATATGAACTAAAGTCACACACTCTGATTTTACCACTCGTTTATAAATTAGTAGTCACTCAAATTGATGTTTTGAAAAAGAACAAAGTTCAAGCTCAATTCAAACAGTTGCAAGTTTCTTCGAAGCTACCAAGTTTAGAAACCATGACGTGTAGCACAATTAAACTTATAACCTAGTGTTTACTCTAGGGAACAAGTACAATCTACTCTACGACTCGATTATCAAGCACAAGAAAACAGTAAACTTTTAGGGTTATTGGTTCAAAAAATTTCTAAGCAACGAATATATACTAACCTGCTCTTGAAGTTAACCTATAACAAATCTTGGGAGGTGCCTACTTTTGGGTCAATTTTTTTCTTTTGACCTCTTGATATATATATTTTTTGTATTATTTTCTTGGCCACCATCTTTTTCCACCTTACAATCAATTGAAATAACTAAAAATGAAAGTAACAACAAATAAGAAGATACGATGATGCTTTTTAGGGTTTTCAAAAAAATTATAAAATATGAGAGATAACTTGATAGTGTGGTTCGAGTGTTGAACTGCGTTCTGATACCAGCTTATATGAATTGACCCACAACTATGGGCGGCGACCCTATACCAATAAGCTAAGTAACAAAAAAATTGAGTCTAACCCCTGAAACCGGATGGAAAGTACTTGGACCTACTAGTTATAATGAGCTAGGAACCCTAAGTGTCCAGGTCGAACGATAGCATGCAGTCAAGGGTGAATACCTTGAGTCACATAATACCAAACCTTAAGCTAAGCAACAATGAGTAAAAGCTTGAAGGAAACAAAGAACATAATTTCTGAATTGAATATTAATCTTCCAAGTGTGTCCTTACATCATGACCTAAGGCCTTTATTTATAGGGCAAGGGTTCGGGAACCAGATCTCTGAATCCTTATTCTATTCTACTTCTAGAACTTTAAAATAATCATAAACAAGCTAACTAAATGGGAAGAAATTTGAACTAAAAGCAAAAAACAACTAAAAATAGATAAAATCCTGAACCGGCAAAACCCTAAGTCGGCGTCGTGTCCGTGTCAAAAAAGGATCAGGTGTTTGTGTCCTGATCCGACAAGGATTGTGTATCCTCCGTGTTTCTTGCTCCCACAATGACTTGGAAACCGAAGGTTCTTCACATGGCTTCAGGTTTTCCTCATTCGGGATGGATTCCTTCATATAGACTGATTTTTGGGGTAATTCATCCTGCGGTCGGATTTCAGGTCGTCATATCCTAGCACGGACGTGGGGTGTCACGTCGTGGCGTAGTTGGTTGTGCCGTCCTTATGTCCAGCGCCATTCCATGTGTTTTTTCTGGTCCTTGAGTCCTTATCTCCTTATGTCCAACTGCTCTAGTATTTGGTCGTGGTATGGCATGTCCAAATTATTGCATGGCGCGTCCTGGCCGTGGCGTGGCGTGTCCAACCGTGTCCCAGCGGCGGAGTGGCACTTCTTGTTGTCCCATTGGCATGAACCTCCTACTCATGGTGTTACCTCCACTCCTCATCTTCTTCATGTCCTCATTTACTCCAAGCTTCTAGGTAGGCATTGATGCTCCGCTTGAAGGTTTTCACCTGGCTCGTTCTGAGTGGAAGTTTAGGCCATGTCCACGGTACAACTGGCTCATCACCTAAGGATCCGTCTGGGAGCTATGGAGGTAAAGGAGGAGGTAATTTCGGGCGTGGAACTACAACTGCTAGTATAGGGCAAGAGCTAGTGCCACGCCTGTGGGAGCTGGAGGAGATCAAGGAAAGTTGTATGCTCTTATTAGGGGTGCAGCTCAGAATGCAAACGACGTGGTGATCGTATGATCTTCGTTCTTGATCTTTCCATTTACGCTTTGTTTGATTCGGGCTCATACCATTCTATTGTGTCTAAAAAGTGTGTGAGTGGCTTGGATGTACAAACTAGTAGCTTGGGAACTAGTTAGGGTGTGAGGACTCCTTTGAGGACTTCTGTAAGGGTTAGTAGAGTGTTAAGAGGTTGTAAAGTGTCAACAGGAGGAGCAGAACTACTGCCTGATCTAGTTGTGCTTCAATTCAATGAATTCGATGTCATCCTTGGCATGGATTGTTGGCCAAGGATGGGACGCTACTTGATTGCAGGAAGAAGGAATTCCTACTACAAGTTGAAGGAGCTGGTCAAGTAGTGTTCAAGGGTGTCGGGAAGAGGGATTCAGTGCCTATGGAGTTTGTGTCAACAATGTAGGCTTTCTCACTAATTCAAGAAGGATGTGAAGCGTTGTTGGTGCAAGTGTCAGTTGTGCAGAGCGAGGAGTTGGTGAAGGTTCCAGTAGCTCGGGAGATTTCCTATGTGTTTGAGGAGTTGCCTGGGGCATCGATCGAGAGGAAAGTTGAGTTAAACATTGAGTTGGTTCCTGGAACCGCTCCAATATCCATACTACCCTATCGAATGGCACCGGCTGAATTAAAAGAGTTGAAGGAGCAATTAGAAGACTTTTGGATAAAGGCAAGTGTTTCCCCTTGGGGAGCACCAGTCTTATTTGTGAAGAAGAAGGATGGGTCAATGAGGATGGGCATTGACTACCGGCGGTTGAATAAAGCAACGATCAAGAATTGATATCCACTCCAATGATAGATGATCTTTTTGATCAATTGCAAGGGGCAGCGGTGTTCTCGAAGATTGACTTTAGGTCAGGGTACCATCAGTTGAAGGTGGAGGAAGGCTTGGTGCCGATGACAGCTTTTAGGGCCAGATATGGACATTATGAGTTTCTTGTGATGCCATTCGGTCTTACTAATGCTCCTGCTGCGTTCATGGCTCTCATGACCAAAGTCTTCCATGAGTACATGGACAAGTTCCTTATAGTATTCATTGATGACATCCTTATTTACTCCAAGAATGAGGAGGAGCATAAAGAACACTTGAGAATCATCTTTCAGAAGTTGAGGGAGCATCAGTTCTTTGAAAAATTCTCCAAGTGTGATTTCTGGTTGGAAGAGGTGCTGTTCTTGGGCCAAGTGGTTTCTAAAAGATTAGTGGAGGTGGATCCGAAGAAGATTGAAGTAGTTGTTAACTGGTCTCCACCCAAGGATGTGTCGCAGTAGAGAAGCTTCATGGGTTTAGCCGGTTACCATAGAAGGTTTGTTCAAGGATTCTCCACCATAGTGTCTCCCCTTCACAAGTTGTTGACGAAGATTAAAGGAGTCGATGTATGAGTGGACTGAGGCTTGTCATAAAAGCTTTGAATAGTTAAAGAAGAGGTTAACTTCAGCTCCAATATTGACTTTTCCAGTTGAAGGAGGGGAGAACGTGGTGTTCAGTGATTCTTCGTTGCAAGGGTTAGGGTGCGTTCTTATGCAAAATGGGACCGCTCCTCTTGGCTAGTTCAGCGCATAGTGAAGCCCAGTAGGTTCACTAAATTTCATTAGGAAACTGATCCCCCCCCCTCTTCCCCTTTCAGGTTTTTGTGGATAGTGAGTGTGGTGTTGGAGTTCAAGTGCTTCAATCTAGTTTGAGGAGGTTGTTTAGAAAATCTATGAGGTGAAGATTGGAAAGCTACTCGGAGTTGACATTTTTATTTTTTTCATGTTTTAGTTGACTATTGGATGCCTCCTTTCGAACATTTCATTTATTGAGGATTCTATTTCTTTAAATTGCCGATTTGCCTATCTCTTTCATTGTACTATCTTTCAAGTGATGCTCAGTACAGGTTCAACCACGGGTTTACCCGAGTTGATTCAGAATGGGTGTTACAATCCAACTACATTGTATTTTATTACTTTTTCCACCCAAGATCGAGGCGTACAATGAGGTTCAACCTTGGGTTCTGTTAGACGCTATTGGGAGAGCCTTTTCCCCTTCCTACCATTATGATTTCCAGGCGGAAGTCCCTTCTTTTTTACCAGCATTTAATTTTCTGTGCACCACGCATTGTCTTAGGGATAGACTTTCCGCCTTCGGTGGGATTTTTACTGCTGCGTGGCTGACACACGTCTATATGAAAAAGAGGGGATGCTTCTTTTGGCAAGCTACTTTCCGTTGCAAGACTGATGAAGCAGATTTTAGCGTATCAAATAACTACCCTACTTAAAAAGTAAGATAGATCGTATTCCACAGGTCTCTTCTAATCGTCTACTCAAATATGAAAGCAAATTACTCAGGTTTAAAAGTTGTGCGTGGTGTGAGTTCCACCACTGATGACACTCGATTTGACGTGATTATCAGCCTCATTTAAGCGACATTTCCTTGCTTAAGACATGGTTTTTAGGGTAGAATAACGAATATTCAATCAATTGCCCTATCTCGTGCCATTTGTGTTACTTTGGCCCGTTTCGGGTCTATTTGATGGTTTTCTAGTGTTTTTATATTAGCACAGGTTTTTGCCGTCAAATAAAGTAGCCAAGGACGTGTCTAAGGCATTGGAACCTCGAGGAATCGCACCGGAATCGATCCAAGGAGCCAACCAAATCAAACAAACTCCTGCCCCGGTTTACAAAGGAGTTTTCGCCGAAAATCCTTCAATATTTTCGGCGAAAATGCAAGAACAAAATCACTGATGTCAACAGAAGGAAGTTTTCGGCGAAAACTAAGTTTTCACCGAGAACAATTGATCCGAAAATCACAGGAGAAAAGCAGCCGGCGGACCATCCATTTACAAAGGGATTTTCACCGAAAATCCTTCAATATTTTCCGGCGAAAATATCAGGCTAAATCGGCGGGTATTAGGGTTAAGTATTTATACTTAACCGGCGGCCCAAAATGAGGACAGGGGGATAATACACTTTTCATAATCAGAATTTCGAGGATTCTCTAAAGAGTTCTAAAGGAGAGTTTAGAGTTCGAAGAGCCGGAAAGAGATCGTGACGCCATCCTTCCACCTCGAAGAGCTCGGAGCTTAAAGTTGAAGATCCAGGAGATTGAAGCTTCGTCGAAGTCGTCAGAATTAGGTTTTTCAGTTCTTATCTGTTCTTCCTCTGTATGATGATTTCCTTTGTTGCCTTTGATTCTTCCGTTATCGTTATGAGTAGCTGAACTTGTAGAGCTTAGATTAGATGAACCCTAAGTGACCTAGGGCTTTAAAGCGGTCACGGATCGGCGATAATTAGATTTAAAGTTCAATCAGTTTCTCTTTGCATGGTTGTTTTGTTCTTGATTGTTTATGTTTCTTTTCTGGTTGATCGCCTAGATTAGGTTTTTGCAAGCTAGGGTTAGTCGCCAGACGTAGTCACTAGACGTAGTCACTAGACAGTTCCCTGCTTTGGCGCTTAAACTTGTCTTCCTTGATCACCCAATTTAGATTCTTGTTAAGCTGAGGATAGAAGCGAATGCTCGCCTCTCTTAGAAACATCAATTCAACCAGTTAACCTAATCATTGGAGTGTGCCTTTCGTAGGAACCAGTTAGGGTTAATCCGCTTCAAGAGTAACTCATTAATCGTTAGTAATTGCACCAGTTAGTTAAGTAGTTGCGAGAGGCAACCGTACCCGGGCGGCTAATTAATCTTGGTAGTTAGAACGGATAGAGCGAACGTTCGCCGGTCTTGAACCTAAGGGTAAGGGGTTATGGTGGTGTCTTAGAAATTGATTGAACGAGAATTGAAATCCACTGATCTGTTGATTGTTGTTGCCTTGGTGAACGAAGGGGGATTCGAAATCTAAGCTTGCCTGTCGTCTGTTTAAACCAACCAATCATTCTGTCTTTTAATTTCATTTTAATTTTCCTGCATCTTAGTTTAGAAGTCATGGAAGTCACACCACGTACAACGTGTTCAAACTTGAATAAATTGCCAGCATATTTGAGTAAATGATATGAAGAAACCCTGTGGAATACGATCTAGTCTACCTTGGTAGGTTACTTATTTGATACCGCTAAAACTGCAGCATCAAATTGGCGCCATTGCCGGGGACTCTTCTGTATTGTTTGAAAGAATAGTTGGCATTTTATTCTTCTACTTTCCATCTTCAATTTCCCGTCACACTTTGATTTTACACCGGTTGTGCTTGTTTTTGTCCCTTGCAGATCATAGTAGGTACAGAATCGAATCACTCCCGTTCCAACTTCCTTACCGCAATGTCCGCTCCAAGGAGTCTTGCGGACTACAGTAGGCCGAGCGCATCTAACATTCAGTCTCCCATCATCATGCCTTCTAATGATGACGATCCCGACTATGAGATCAAGATCCCCTTTCTGGGACTAATCTCTAGGGACGTGCAATTTGAGGGAAAGCCAGATGATAATCCTTGCACACATCTATCTGACTTTCTGGCTGTCTGTGGAACTTTCAAGTCTAAGAACCTCAACAAGAATGCTCTATGCCTTCGAGCCTTCCCATTCTCACTCCGAGGCGCCACAAAGAGATGGCTCACTAGCAAGCCACCCGGTCACTACACCAACTGGGATGATCTTGCTCAGGAATTCATAGAGGAATACTTCCCTCCTTCCAGAACAACTGCTTACCGAAAAAACATCTCAAGGTTCAGACAGAGAGAAGGAGTAAGTCTACATGATGCTTGGAATGAATTCCAGGGACTCCTCTACGATTGCCCTCATCATAGCTTCACTCAGATGCAACTAGTTGAGATCTTTGCTTGGGGTATGAACGAAGAATCATCTGAATGGGTTAACTCCTTAGCTGATGGAGACTACACCGCACTCACACCAGAAGCTGCTCTTCTTCACTTTGCAAACTGCGCATCTAAATCTAGAAGCTGGGACAGACAGTTTGGAGCAGCTAAGAGGCAACCAAGCCGTGAAGATCAGATCAAGAGCGAAGTGCAGAAAGAAATGAAGAGGATTTTCGGTACATCAAGTAACTGGTCTATAGGGGTAGTGAATTTTATTGATCAAGATCCCCCTAGATTCACCGGAGGACAACAACCTCAGAATTATACGTTTGAGAATACTTGGGAAATCGAGATAGACAAGAAGCTCGACCTGATCTTGACAAGAATCGATGACCACGAGAAGAGATTCAAGCTTCAAGCCCTCTTAAATCAAGATCATGAAGCTTGAGGTCAACGAGTGGAGAGCATGTTGAATAACATGTTTAGCCTGCTAACTAATAGCCCCCTCCTTAATCAATCATCGGTTCAAGACGACTCTGCCATTAGGAAGGAGCACGTCAAGGCTATCTCCACAAGAAGCAACAAGCAATCAGCTAATCCTGCAGCTCCTGAATCGGCCATAATTCCTGATGCTATAGCCATTGACAAGCCAAAGATCGAAGAGGAGGTGGGTGCCCCGCCTTCCCTGACAAAGACAGCACCTGCGCCACCGCTCCCTCCATATCAGCCTCGATTCCGTTTCCTAAGGCCGCGCAATCAAAGGAGAAAGATCATGATACCCGGTACAGAAAGTGCATGGATACTTGAAGAACACAGATGTCAAGATACCAGTTACTGATGCTAGCCAGATGATAACGGAGGCTGGAAAAGTCGCGAAAGATCTTGCGAAGGACAAGAAGAAGGGAGAGTTGTCTTCCGTCTCCCTCGAGGAAGAATGCTCCGCGATCCACAGCCAGACAACCGCCATACCTCCCCCAGATAAGTGTCGCGATCCTGGTGCTTTTACTTTGCCTTGCACTATTAAAAATGTGAAAATTGATCGTAGTTTAATTGATCTAGGTTCTTCCATTAATGTCATGCCTACCTGCTTATATGAGAAATTGAACCTAGGAGAATTGAAACCGATTAGCATGCGTTTAGTGTTTGCGATAGATCTGTGAAATTACCTAGGGGATTGATAGAAGACGTGGCTGTCAATTGTGGTCCTTTTACTATTCTGGCTGATTTTATTGTTATGGATACCCGAGGGGAAGATGTCACTCTTCTCCTTGGCCGATCGTTTATGGAGACAGCCGGCATTACCATTAATGTCCCGAATGGCTCTTGACATTAAGGGTCGGCAAGGACACCATGACATTCCGCCTCAAGTACGGTATGCAAGTCCCTATCAGAGAAGAGGCGCATTGCTTATCTTTGAAGCTGTGGAGTTGGCTTCGGTCAACTCCGTTACTAATGAAAAATCTAGTTTCTGCAGAAATCTTCTTGCCAGGTGTTGGACAGGTCCCTAATCTGAAGAATGAGCTATCGGCACAAGAGCCAAGAAAGAAGGAAGATCCGACGGCATTCCCCCATGAATCACCAAAAGTTAAGGATCCTGGCGAGACGAAGAAGAAAGGAACAGGAGAGACCAAGGAGGTTTGGGGGCCAGTCATTAAACTGCCTT
The DNA here is from genome assembly GCA_034768395.1 of Linum lewisii. Taxonomy (NCBI): domain Eukaryota; kingdom Viridiplantae; phylum Streptophyta; class Magnoliopsida; order Malpighiales; family Linaceae; genus Linum; species Linum lewisii. Next base: position 21,101,864 of record CM068300.1, read on the forward strand.
CTACCGAGCCACCAGAGAAGAATAATCCTCTGAAGGACGCTTCTTCGAAAGAACTGTGCGGGCCATTTAAAATCTCTGGTCATCTTCCCGAAGAACGAACCCAACTACTTCACGCACACGGGAAGAGGTTCACACTTGCCGGAGGATCCCCAAGGCCATATTTCATGAACTCCGACTTGGGCCTAAGAGAAATCCTGAGTTGGGACGTCTCCTAACACCGTCCAGGTATCGTCCAGCTCAAGGACGTTAAGCAAGAGCGCTTCGTGGGAGGCAACCCATGGCTGGAGTCAGTTTTTCATTTGTGTCAACCTTAGTGTTTTAGAGTCAGTTCGGGGGAGCCAAAAGTGTCAGTTTGTTTGATTTCTTATTTTTCGTGTGTAGTCTGTGTGTCATAGTGTCATTCTCAAGTTGATTGAGGTTATTCCGATTTATGTGGATTTAATTGTGATTTTCTGAAGTTTGCCAGATTTGCGAAAATATTTTCAATCGTGCAGTTCAAAATTTTTGGCGAAAACTCCCTTTGAATCCTACTGTGTTTCTGGTCAATTTTAACTCCAATTTTCAGGCGAAAACTCTTTTGAAAAACCGGCAGTGCTTTTGAACTGATATTTTTGGCGAAAACTTGCACTTATTTTTGGCGAAAATTACAGGCAAAATTTTCGGACTCTATCCTTTTATTTCCGGTCACTCACCCTCTCTTTCCTCACTTTCCCATTTCGAAAATAACCCGAAACCTCCCCTTTTTCCCGAAAACCAAGCCGTCGCCGCCCATTTTAGCCACCGCCGCCCGTTGCCGACCGCCGCCGCCGCCCTACTCCCCTCCCATTTCCGATCATCCGAATCAGAGCTCTACAGCCCTAGTTCACCCAAACCCTAAAATTTTCGATTTTTCACCATTTCTCTTCCTCCGTTCACTTTTAGCGTCCATGGCTTCAAGGTAAGTTGTAGAACTTTTCATTATGAATCTTTTGACATATTGGATGCTGAGATTCGTCGGGGTTGACTTTCGGTTGACTTTTCGGTTTGCCTCGATTTGCGTGCCGACTGATTTTGTGTGAACTAGGTTAGCTGAACTCGTTGGACTGTTCTAGCATGCTTAGGGAGTATCATGCCTAATTTTCATATTGTTAGATCATGTGTTGCTATGCCTAAGGCCTATTCCTTGTTAGATCATTTGGCTGCCATTATGTGCTCATTCTCGTTCCTATTATTGTGTTTGCCATCTGAGATCGTTTTTATACCGACATTTCCGCTTTGAGATAGTCTTGCCATGCTTAGGGTTCAATATGCTATGATGTTGACTTTTTGAATGTCGATTTGACTTCTGATCCCTAGTTATGTTATGAACGTTCTGGCTAGACCTGTGCATGATTAGTGATTTGTTATGATTACCGGTTACTTACTTTGCTTACCCCCACTCGGTTTTCCTCATTTCTTTGTGAAATTGAGTTTTTCTACTAAGTGTGGGGTAGGGTTTTAGTTTGACTAATCGGGTTTCGTTCTGGTTTTAGGAACACCACTTATGAGCGCAGGACCAATGCGCGACTTGACACCGCCTCGAGCTCCAGAGCCCCCGCTCCTGTCACACCCGCCGTCTAGGGCCCTCCACCAGCTTTCCCTAACCGTGCTGGGTACCATCTCACTGTTGCTCGTCTACCCGACTACTACTTCGAGTGCTACCGGCGGCTCGAGCATGTTCCTGGAGCTAATGTTCACCCACTTTCCATGGAGTCCCTCTTCGATCACAATGAGGACTACCACCGGAACGTGCACGACGCCCTGGTACCGGCCGGCCTCCTAGAGATGACCACCATAGCTTCCAACTTCCCAGACGTCGCTCTACAGGAGTTCTGGGCAACTTTTGATCTGGACGAGCACAAGAGGAGGCAGCACAGGAAGGTCGTTTCCTTCTATCTGGGCGGGGTGCACAGGACACTCACTTATGATGAATTTGCCGCTCATCTAGGCATCCCCTACGAGCACTACATTGGTCATCACCTCGGTTGGGAGAACGACGATGACGGCGGGGAGGAGTACCATGTACTCTGGAGCCACATGACTGGAGTGCCCGGCGATCGTCTCACGGATCATAATTCAGTTAAGTCTCTCTCTCACCCTCTCTATAAATACATTCATATGGTTTGACGTAGATCGCTATTATATGCTTTAGAGAAGGACCGTCACCATATCAGCAAGGAGGAACTTCTGCTTCACCGCGCCATCCGGGAGAGATACCCTCTTCATCCCGGATGTGTGCTTGCTCGCATCTTCCGCCAGAAGACCAAGAGGCGGACGCTACCTCGCTCACTCCTTGGAGGCAACTTCATAGGCCAGCTCATCATCTCCTTCGGCCTCAGCCAGGAATATGGCCCGAACATTCCATGACGCAGAGAAAGGACCGTTGGAGGAGATTTGGCGGTTGAGTACGACCTAGAGCTGGACCTCAGTGCTCATGTAGCAGCAGATCCTCCACTCCAAGATGACGATGAGTCGGAGGAAGAAGATGATTCTGAGGAGTCTCAGCCTCAGAATGAGCCAGAATTTCATGATCATATACCCTCACCACACCATCAGGCAGGGTATGCACGCCAGTCGCCGCCGCCCATCCCAGAGCCATATCAGGCGCCTCACCCGCAGCACCACCCGCACCCCGCGGATGTCGGAGAGCTGTATGAGGGATTGCAGGAGTGGCGCATCCAGGACAACGCCACTCAAGAGGTGAGATGGACTATTATGCAGCAACATATGCACCGCTCCAACGAGCGGTATGAGGCACAGATGGCGTGGCAACGTCAGCTCGGCGACTTCCTCCACTTTCCCCCCTCCCGGTCCACCTGACCAGCAGTGATCGGGTTGTGTTCCTTTTCTGGTCCTTTCTTTTTATTTCTTCTTTTCGGATTTCGATCCAACTTTTTTTGTGTGGATCCGGGGCACTTGTCCCAGTTTCCTTTTTATGTTTCATTTGTTTTTGTTTTGTAGGCAATCGGGAGATTCCCTTTGCTTCGCTTTGGTAGATTCCCTCCGCTCTGAGGATCCGTGCTCCTCCCCTACGCCAACCATCTCGGTCCAGGTTCTTCTATTTCACTCTGAACTCTAGATTTAGTCCTTTGTGGACACAGTACGATTTAAGTGTGGGGTAGGATGCTAGAGAACCTTGCATGAACTTGATTGCCCTTGATTGTGTTTTTGTGTGCCTCGTGATTCCTGTCCAATCTCTCTAGCATTAGAATGGCTCAGTTCTGGATTTTTGATGTTAAGTTGTTGCTCAAACTTTCATAATGATGCTTAGACTGCTTAACCTAGAACTTGAGAACCAACGTGTCTACTTTGATGCTAAATTGCCTGGTCAGAACAGAATTTTTAAAATCACACTTGTAGTTTGTAGCCTTGATTGCATGAAAATGACCGAATCCCACTAGCAAACCAACTGTGAGCTTTTGATCCATTGCACGTAACTTGCAATTTCAATTCTTTTTGAGTGATTTTCTGTTTGCTTGAATGAGTTAGAATTTGCATGAGACCTACTCGAGACCACACGATGACACGAGTTCTAGAATGATAGGGGCACCTAGATTTAGCTACTAAACCAGATAGCCTACCCAATGATAAAATCCATTAGGTTTAAACCTTGAGCTTGGCCTGTTCTTTCGGTTCGAGAATACATTACAGCCATTTCCCATTCTTTCATTCCTCGTTGATCCCCTGTGGTTGTAGTTCTAGATTGACCTACCAGAAGTCTTTTTATGGTAACCTGCCTATAGCCATTAAACAGGTGGTCTTAGCTATTATGTCCAGACGTGTAAACCCCTCTAGCAACTAAAAGAAAGAATCGGCACAAAAGAAAAAAAAATAGAAAAAGAAGCAAGTTTCAAAAAAAAAAAATCAGAAAAGCCAAAAAGTTTTAAGTTCAATAAACGTTCTTCTCCCTACAAATGGAAGAACGAAGTCAAAAGGAAAGTCATAAAAGAAAAAAATGTTTGTTAAAAGAAAATAAAAAGTGCTAGGTTGCTTGAGGGTATCTTTGGACGAGCGTTCACTATTCCACCCGTGTCTGGTTAGAAGGTAGGAAGCCACAGACTAAATTCGAGGGAAGTTAGTCGAAAGCTGCACCGCACCAAAGCCATCATCATATATTCCCATCATCCATCTCATCATAAACCCAAGTAGTGTAGAATTCGTTACAGTCCTAGCAGGGAAGTCCTTCTTGACTAGTTACTCGTGTTGTCATAGTGGTGGAGATGTGGTCGAATTGCAAACTTATGACAGAATTCAGTAATAGAAAATGATAGAGAGCAGAAACACGTCCTTAAACACAGAGAGTGAGAGTTCCCAATTCACTAAATATTTCCTGTGAGAGGAGTCTGGTCGGTCAGGTCAAATTCGTGCATAATTGGTTACGATTACTTGTCGTGTGCAGTTTATTAGTGAGACCAGGTGGTTTGGTTGATCTGTATGCATGTTAGGTTTCTTGTTCTAGGATCTATCGGTCTAATAATTCATTGTGTTTGATTGAGCTCCAATTTAATCGATCTTATCATTTGTGAACATGAGCGTTTCTATTCAGTTTGCTTGAGGACAATCAAAAGCTTAAGTGTGGGGTATTTTGATGACACTCGATTTGACATGATTATCAGCCTCATTTAAGCGACATTTCCTTGCTTAAGACATGGTTTTTAGGGTAGAATAACGAATATTCAATCAATTACCCTATCTCGTGCCATTTGTGTTACTTTGGCCCGTTACGGGTCTATTTGATGGTTTTCTAGTGTTTTTATATTAGCACAGGTTTTTGCCGTCAAATAAAGTAGCCAAGGACGTGTCTAAGGCATTGGAACCTCAAGGAATCTCACCAGAATCGATCCAAGGAGCCAACCAAATCAAACAAACTCCTGCCCCGGTTTACAAAGGAGTTTTCGCCGAAAATCCTTCAATATTTTCGGCAAAAATGCAAGAACAAAATCACTGATGTCAACTGAAGGAAGTTTTCGGCGAAAACCCTAAGTTTTCGGCGAGAACAATTGATCCAAAAATCACAGGAGAAAAGCATCCGGCGGACCATCCATTTACAAATTGATTTTCGCCGAAAATCCTTCAATATTTTCGGCGAAAATATCAGGCTAAATCGACGGGTATTAGGGTTAAGTATTTTTACTTAACCGACGGCTGCTTTTCTCCTGTGATTTTCTTATTTTCGGCGAAATTGGAGCTCAATCAAACACAAGGACATGTTTCTGCTCTCGATCATTTTCTGTTACTGAATTATGTCATAAGTTTGCATTTCGACACATCTCCACCACTGTGACAACACGAGTAACCAGTCAAGAAGGACTTCCCTGCTAGGACTGTAACGAATTCTACACTACTTGGGTTTATGATGAGATGGATGATGGGGATGTATGATGATGGCTTTGGTGCAGTGTAGCTTTCGACTAACTTCCCTCGAATCTAATCTGTGGCTTCCTACCATCCAACCAGACACGGGTGGAATAATGAACGCTCATCCTAAGATACCCTCAAGCAACCTAGCACTTTTATTTTCTTTTAACACATTTTTTTTTCTTTTCTGACTTTTCTTTTGACTTCGTTCTTCCATTTGTAGGGAGAAGAACGTTTTATTGAACTAAAAACTTTAATCTTTTCTCTTTTTCTGCTTTTTTCAAATTTTTCTTCTTTTCTTTTATTCATTTTTTTTCTTTGTGCCGATTTTCTTTTAGTTGCTAGAGGGGTTTACACGTCTGGACATAATAGCTAAGACCACCTGTTTAATGGTTATAGGCAGGTTACCACAAACCGACTTCCTGTAGGTCAATCTAGAACTACAACCACAGGGGATCAACGGGGAATGCAAGAATGGGAAATGGCTGTAATGTATTATCAAACCGAAAGAACAGGCCAAGCTCAAGGGTCTACACCTAATGGATTTTATCGTTAGGTAGGCTATCTGGCTTAGTAGCTGAATCTAGGTGCCCCTATCATTCTAGAACTCGTGTCATCGTGTGGTCTCGAGTAGGTCTCATGCAAATTCTAACTCATTCAAGCAAACAGAAAACCACTCAGAAAGAATTGAAATTGCAAGTTACGTGCAATGGATCAAAAGCTCACAATTGGTTTGCTAGTCGGATTCGGTCATTTTCATGCAATCAAGGCTATAAACTACAAGTGTGATTTTAAAAATTCTGTTCTGACCAGGCAATTTAGCATCAAAGTACACAAGTTGGTTCTCAAGTTCTAGGTTAAGTAGTCTAAGCATCATTATGAAAGTTTGAACAACAACTTAACATCAAAAATCAAGAACTGAGCCATTCTAATGCTAGAGAGACTGGAATGGAATCACGAGGCACACAAAAACACAATCAAGGGCAATCAAGTTCATGCAATGTTCTCTAGCATCCTACCCCACACTTAAATTGTACTGTGTCCTCACAGGACTAAAATTAGAGTTCAGAGTGAAGTAGAAGAACCTGGACCGAGATCGTTGGCGTAGGGGATGAGCACGGATCCTCGTAGCGGATTGAATCTACCAAAGCGAAGCAAAGGGAATCTCCCGATTGCCTGCAAAACAAAAACAAATGAAACATAAAAAGGAAACCGGGACAAGTGTCCCGGATCCACACATAAAAAAGTTGGATCGAAATCCGAAAAGAATAAATAAAAAGAAAGGACCAGAAAAGGAATACAACCCGATCACTGCTAGTCAGGTGGACCGGGAGGTGGGAAGTGGAGGAAGTCGCCGAGCTGACGTTGCCACGCCATCTGTGCCTCATACCGCTCGTTGGAGCGGTGCATATGTTGCTGCACTATAGTCCATCTCGCCTCTTAAGTGGCGTTGTCCTGGATGCGCCACTCCTGCAGTCGCTCATACAGCTCTCCAACATTCGCGGGGTGCGGGTGAGGCTGCGGGTGAGGCGCCTGGTATGGATCTGGGATGGCCGGCGGCGACTGGTGTGCATACCCTGCCTGATGGTGTGGCGAGGGAGTATGGTCATGAAACTCTGGTTCGTACTGAGGCTGGGATTCCTCAGAATCATCTTCTTCCTCCGACTCATCCTCGTTCTGGAGGGGAGGATCTGCTCCTACCTGGGGACTGAGGTCCAGCTCGAGGTCGTACTCGACCGCCAAATCTCCTCCAACGGTGCATACTCTGCGGCGTGGGATGTTCGGGCCATATTCGTGGCTGAGGCCGAAGGAGATGATGAGTCGGCCGATGAAGTTGCCTCCCAGGAGTGAGCGAGGTGGCATTCTCCTCTTGGTCTTCTGACAGAAGATGCGAGCAAGCACCCATCCGAGGTGAAGAGGGTAGCTCTCCCGGATGGCGCGAAGAAGCAGAAGTTCCTCCTTGCTGATATGGTGGTGGTCCTTCTCTGGGGCATATAATAGCGATCTACGCCAAACCATATGAATGTATTTATAGAGAGGGAGAGAGAGAGACTTAACTGAATTATGGTCCGTGAGACGATCGCCGGGTACTCCAGTCATGTGGCTCCAGAGTGCATGGCATGCCTCTCCGTCGTCCTTGTCGTTCGCCCAGCCGAGGTGATGACCATGGTAATGCTCGTAGGAATGCCTAGATGAGCTGCAAACTCATCATAGGTGAGGGTCCTGTACACCCCGCCCAGATAGAAGGAAACGACCTTCTTGCTCTGCCTCCTCTTGTGCTCGTCCAGATCAAAAGTGGCCCAGAACTCCTGGAGAGCGACGTCTGGGAAGTCGGAAGCTATGGTGGTCAGCTCTAGGAGGCCGGCCGGTGCCAGGGCGTCGTGCACGTTCCGGTGGTAGTCCTCATCGTGATCGAAGAGGGACTCCATGGAAAGTGGCCTCATAGTTATCGAGCCTTGCCATGATCAGGTCGAGCTTCTTGTCTACCTCGATATCCCTTGTGTTCCTTGATGTAGATCTCTAAGGTTGATCTTGATAACTATCGCTCAAGTACTGATTCTGACTCTGGTTGAATTCGAAGTTGTAAGGAGGACGCTCTTGGAAGCTTCCTTGTTGTTGAGGAGGTTGTCTGAACTGACGAGAGTCGGGGTAGCCTCTTTCATTGTTGGTGAAGCCATGATTAATAAAGTTCACTTCCTCTGTAGACCAGTTACCGAAAATCTTCTTCATTTCTTTCTGCACTTCAATCTTGATCTGATCTTCACCGCTTCGTCGGCTCTTAGCTGCTCCAAACTGTCTCTCCTAACTTCTCGACTTAGATGCGCAGTTTGCAAAGTGAAGAAGAGCAGCTTCCGGTGCGAGTGCGGTGTTGTCTCCATCAGCTAAGGAGTTAACCCATTCAGATGACTCTTCGTTCATACCCCAAACAAATATCTCGGCTAGCTGCCTCTGAGTGAAGCCATGATGAGGGCAGTTGTGGAGGATTTCATGGAATTCATTCCAAGCATCGTATAAGCTCATTCCTTCTTTCTGTTTGAACCTTGAGATGCTGTTCCTGTAAGCATTTGTTTTGGAAGGAGGGAAGTATTCCTCTATGAATTCTTGAGGAAGATCCTCCCACTTGGTGTAGTGACCGGGTGGCTTGCTAATGAACCATCTCTTTGCGGCGCCTCGAAGTGAGAATGGGAAGGCTCGCAAGCACAAGGTATCCTTATCGAGGCTCTCACTCTTAAAGGTCTCGCAAAAAGCAAGGAAATCTGCCAAGTGTGTGCATGGATTATCATGAGGCTTTCCTTCAAACTGTAGATCCCTAGAGATCATTTCCAAGAAGGCGGTCTTGATCTCATAGGCAGGGCCGTCTTCATCGCGCGGCACGAAGATGGAAGACCGAATAATAGCAACACTTGGCTTATTGTAATCCGCAAGACTCTTTTGAGCAGCCATTGCGGTAGGGGGAAGGTGGATCGGAGGTGATTAGCTTCTGAATTTCTTAACCTGCAAAAGACAAAATCAAACACAACCGGTGTAAAATCGAAGTGTGATGGAAAATGAAAGATGGAAACTAGAAGAATAAAATGCCAACTCTTCTTTCAAACAATATAGAAGAGTCCCCGGTAACGGCGCCAATTTGATGAGCTGTAAAACAGTGATCAAATACTACCAAGCTAAAAAGCTAAGCAGATCGTATTCCACAGGGTTTCTTCTAATCGTTTACTCAAATATGCAGGCAATTTATTCAAGTTTGAACACGTTGTGCGTGGTGTGAGTTCCACGACTTCTAGACTAAGATGCAAGAAAATCAAAATGAAATTAAAAGACAGAATGATTGGTTGATTTAGACAGACGACAGACAAGCTTAGCTTTCGAATCCCCCTTAGATCACCAAGGCAGCACCAATCACAAGACCAGCAGTTTTCAATTCTCATTCAATCATTTCTATACACCACCATAACTCCTGACCCTTAGGTTTAAGACCGGCGAACGTTCGCTCTATCAGTTCTAACTACCAAGATTAATTAGCCGCCCGGGTACGGTCGCCTCTCGCAATGACTTAACTTAACTGGTGCAATTACTAATGATTTATGAGTTACTCTTGAAGCAGATTAACCCTAACTAGTTCCTACGAAAGGCACACTCCAATGATTAGGTTAACTGGTTGAATTGATGTTCTAAAGTGAGGCGAGCATTCGCTTCTATCCTCAGCTTAACAAGATTCTAAACTAGGTGATAAAGGAAGACAAGTTTATGCGCCAAAGCAGGGAAGCTGTCTGGCGACTAACACTAGCTTGCAAAAACCTAATCTAGGCGATCAACCAGAGAAGAAACATAAACAGTCAAGAACAAAACAACCATGCAAAGAGAAACTGATTGAATTTCGAATCTAATTACCGCCAATCCGTGACCGCTTTAAAGCCCTGGGTCACTTAGGGTTCATCTAATCTAAGCTTTACAAGTTTAGCTACTCATAATGATAACATAAGAATCAAAGGCAACAAAGGAAGTCATCATACAGAGGAAGAACAGACAAGAACTGAAAAACCTAATTCTGACGACTCCGGCGAAGCTTTGATCTCCGGTAATCTTCAATCCTAGCTCCGAGTCTCCGAGATGAAAGGGATGGCGTCACGATCTCTTCCTGGCTCTTCGAACTCTAAAATCTGCTCTAGAACTCGGGAGAATTCTGAGATTAATTGGTATTATGAGGTATGTTATGGTATAGGGCCGCCGGTTAAGTATTTATACTTAACCCTAATACTGCCGGTTTTGCCTAGAATTTTCCCCGAAAATATGAAGGGATTTTTGGCGAAAATCTCTTTGTAAATGGGTTGACCGCCGGCTATTTTCTCCTGTGCTTTTCAGGCGCCGAGTTCTTGGCGAAAACTTGGAGTTTTCACCGAAAACTCTCTTTGGTTGACATCAGCCGATTTGTTCTTGAGTTTTCGCCAAAAACTTCAAGGGATTTTCGGCAAAAACTTCAGTGTAAATGGAGCAGGAATTGGTTCGACTTGATTGACTCCTTGGATCGATTCCGGTGTGATTCCTCGAGGTTCCAACGCCTTAGACACGTCCTTGGCTACTTTATTTGATGGCAAAAACCTTTGCTAACATGAAAACACTAGAAAACCATCAAATAGACCCGAAACGGGCCAAAGTAACACAAATGGCACGAGATAGAGTAGTTGAGTGAATATTCGCTATTCTACCCTAAAAAACCATGTCTTAAGCAAGGAAATGTCGCTTAAATGAGGCTTATAATCACGTCAAATCGAGTGTCATCACCCTCATTGCCCCCACCAACGTGGATCCCCTCCCTCACTTTAGTCGAGAGGGGTCTGATTCCAGTGAAAAGGCATAACCTTATAGGGTTCATCAAGGAGGTCTGTCCCCTCCACCAATAGTTCGTCTGTTTTCAGAGTGAAACGCAAGAGGCGGGCTCCCCCAACCGCTCATCTAGTCTACTACCCTCTTTCCAAGGAGGTGGAGTACATTGAGGCTGCTTCGCCAAAGAGAATCGAGTAGCTGTCCGTCGATGCCTTGGAGGCGACTTTGGTGGCCATATATGAAGACGAGACACCTAGAGAGTTTTGCCCATGCGACCATGACTTTAGGATGTCTTTCCATCACTTCAAGTTGATGGATTCTGTTGTGGAAGTTGGAAAATTTATGGTGGGAAGCTGGGCGGACCTGTTCTTCACCCCTCCTAAGGGAAACATGCATCTCGAGCTATTTTGTGGTCACCTTACTTTCCCTATTGTTCGCTTGTGAAGGTCGCCGACTTCTTGTTCCAGAACTCCTTTCTCTTTTGAAGTCCTACTAGTATTCTAGGTTAGGACGCTTGTCTACCATTAAAAAATACCCTACGGGTTATCATGGGGTCTGATGTGATCCCCCACAACTACCCTAATGCCAACAGGTATTCCTACACCCCACCAGGGTCGCTAGTCAAGGAAAGAACCCTAGGGCCATACAAGAAGCGTGTAAGGCCAAGGAGAGCTCACAACCAAGCTCTCCAACAATTATTGAAGCGAAGGTACGTGACCAAATACAGAATCAGGCCCCCACCAACAGCCAATCAAGCGAGGATGTCAGTCAGGCCACCCGTAGCATGGATGTCGGTCAAGGCACACGATCCGAGCCTAAGGCCGCTAGTAGGCTCTGGACTGATCCTCATGAGCACTGGAGGTAATGACCACCCCTGGGATCCACTGGAAGCATTTCTGGAGTATAGGCAACAGAGGACAGAGGAATCCCTGACCAGAAAAGGCTGGCGCCCGTAGATAGGCCACGGTACGAGCCTTGGACCGGGCCAAATGCAAGAACTAGGCCCTGGGCCAAATGCCATGAGCCCCGGACAAGCACCAGCCCTTGAAGACCCTATGAGAGCATTCCTAAGGACTTGGCCGAAGCAGAGAGTTGAAGGCTTGGCCAGAATCGGAGAAGGCCTAACACTGAGCCAGCCTCCGGCGCCGGGTGCCACAAAGGAGCGCTCTGGGCCGAGCCAACAAATGGCTAGAGCCTTTTGGGAATTTCCATCAGCCCTGGATACTCTAATGCCCCAGGATCAACCTCAAATAGACGGTGCTGCATTTGGAGGAGAACAGACGGTGCTCCGTTGGTGTCCTTCAAGCTCATGTTTCGGCTACCTTTGCAGCCTTTTGCATTGTCCGTAAGAAGCAGTTTGTCCATCCTAGTGCCTCCCTCTTCCGCGTGCTTTTTAAACTGAACTCAACGACAAACAAGATTATCTTTTTGAAGCGCTCCAACTTCGTGGGTGGGATTACGGGCAAGCCGAAGACATGTTCCACTTGTTCCATTCTCACTTCTTCTTGTTCCCAAGATATGAAGATTGACGTGCCAATAATCAACCACGAAGGTGCGATTATTAACAGTCAAGGTCGTATTCCACGAGATTCTCTCAAAGACTAATACTCACACACTTCATAGACAGTCTAGACATTTGAAATTGGTTTTGGTTTGACAGAACGAATCAAAAGCATAAACAAACTAAAACAAGTAAGTCAATAACTAACAAAGAAGATTGAGATTCAAACAAGAGAGAAGGAGGTCAACTTAATGAGGGATTTCTTCATGCTCAAGAGTAATGAAAGACAAGTTGAGTCACAAGCATCAATGTGTAATCGATTGGCCATGCATAACACTTAGATAGAATCAACCAACTCTCGCAAGAATGAATCACTACTCCTAAACCACATGAACTATGCTCTCGCTATAGAAACAAAGGAATGGAGTGCTTTAATCAAGTTCAATGAAATGCTCACACACCTAAACTCCTAATCAACAATCTCTAACACAAGGCAATGATGTAAGATACTTTCATATCAATCATAGAACACTAGAATAGCAATTACAAGGTCTTTCAACCTTTAATTGAACAAAAACTCTAATGCACACCAAGTGTTTGTAGAAATGTCAACAAGGAAATCAAGTGGAAAATGGTTGCAATTGAGTAATTCAGTCTCTCAAATCATCAATTACAATCCTAAACCTTAAATCAACATCATCCAACAACTTTCATACATTGAATGACATAGGAATGTACCATAGAAACAAATCAAGCTCACATGGCATACAAGCATAAGATTTAAGAACCAACTTCTTACACAATGACTATGGAGGACTCAACCTAATCAATCATCCATCTATCCTAGCATGAATCATCACCCCCACTAAGTTGAACCTTAAGTTTATCCTAGCATAACCATGGAGAAGACATGAATTGGAGAGGGGGGAATCACCATAGCATCCATGGATGATTCTTCACTCTTGCACTTGAAGTTACTACTACAAGGTGAGAGACTTCACTCCTAGCTTTACCTGCTCCAACCTTGATCTTAATTGCTCCTAGGGTTGAGGGATGGGAATGGATGATGATCGATGATTGATCGTGAGCTGTGTATTCTGTAATGCATCGAAGAATGAATTGTGTCCCATCCTCCAAAATCGTCCAGTCCACTGCTTATATATGGTCCGCCGAAAAACAGCAAAGTTCTCGGTGGGAACTTTGAAGTTCTCACCGAGAACCTCTTTCAAAATCCACTGGAATTTCTCGTCGAGCAATAGCCTTCAATTCCTCAATATTCCTCGGCGAGACTTTGATATTCTCGCCCAGAACTCTAGTAGATTTCGGTGTAGAAATCTCGAATTTGCACTGGCCTTAACTCCTCCGTCCTAGCTCCGATTGCGCTCACATTTAATCCTATGTGCTCCTTGTCATCCGTACTACCATTCCAAAGCCTAGAAATGAACAAAAGCAACTCAAATAGACAATGAATTGGCCCATAAGTGGCTCCCAGACAACAGAAGTGCAATTTGTGTAAAACAAGACAAGCCATGGCACAATGAGATCAAATACGGGAATTTCTTAGGTAAATTGTAGGCTCATAATGCATGAAATAAGGTCACATTAAACTCCCCTACGACTAACCCAAAGCTTGTCCTCAAGCGAGCAAATACTTACACTAACGCACTAACCATTTGGAACAAGCCAAAAGATCTATAAGTTCGTTGAACCACGTTTTGATAGCCCGAATTTTAACAAGGTAAAGGATCCCAAAATCTTACCAAACAACCGTTAAAACACTTTTACAACATAAACCAATCTGTTCTAAACCAATCTAGTTCTTGCTAGAAATAAGGCCAAACAACTTGACAGAAAGTGTTGGTTACTAGACGATGCACTTATTCCTTGAGTCTACAGATGAATGGAGGGAAAGAGAGGGGCCTGGTCGACATTACTCAACCTGTGTCGAGGGGGTAGTACACTCATCCTCACTTTTTTAGATTTTGCGGCTTTTGCGAAAGGACTCTAGGCTATTTCAAATTCTACCCCCCTCTTTTTCTTCTCACATCTCACTTTTTCTTCGCTTTTGGTCTTTCTATTGCAATACGACTTCAAAAAATTTTTTTTTACTAGACTCTTTAGTCTTACCAGTAGGAGCATTGGGAGACCCTCGCAAGTATGGAGCAGCCAGCCTTATTGGAGACCGCGTTATCCTAAACCCTTCCCACCCCAGGAGGGTTGAGAAGGAGAATGCCACACTGAGACTTCCCCTTTGGGGACTAAACAAAGGGCATGCAACATATTGCTAGCTCGCGGTGGATCTCAAAACCAAACAGCTCCTACGCACGTCTATCACTCGAGTGGACACAAAGGTCATCTTACTCACACATTAGGTACCTCGCTTTTCTACCCTTTGTCATAGACTCTAGGAAACCTTGACCGACACTGAACACTACACAATACTTGCACCTATCAAAGATAAGAACACTCTGCCAAGTTACGAGACCTCATACTTAACAAAAACTAGTTTAGTCTTGTTGTAAAAAGGTTTAAAAGGAGTTTGGAATAAAACCAGTTCACACTTTACATTAAAACCCCGACTATCACGTATTCTCTCATCATACAATCAAGTGGCTTATCAAACGAATAGAGTTTAAGCGAGTTAATTATTTAACAAGCAAAAGAGGCGTTGGGCACTAAGCTTGGGCTGGCTCTGGCGCTGGGCGCTTTGCGCTGCAACTAGGCTGGGGCCGGTGTTGGCGCTGGCGCTAAGCGCGGGGCTTGGCCAGTGCTAGTCGGGCGCTGGGCGTGGTGCTCAGCTTGGTACCGGGTACGGGTCTAGGCACGTTGCAGGGCATAGGCCTGAGCCCGACGCTGAGCACGGCGCTGGCCAAGGTGTAGAGCACGGGCCTGGGCACGGTACTGGGACTGGGGCTGGGCATGATTCTGGCTCCATTGGCTCCTCTCTCCATCTTGTCCAACTTGGCTTGTATGCGGACTAGGATTTGAGTCATGGTTTTCATGGTAGTTGCCATATTAGTGAGTCTCTCATCTGCCATGATTAGTACTAGAACAAAAAGACCTTAAAATACTTCCACTTCTAAGACGCATTGATAAAGTAAATAGCGATATAGTGAACTAAAAAGTAGGGTGTGGCTCGGTGATACAGCACAAGCAACGAAAGATATAAAAACTCCTACCCCTCTTCTGAAGGTCAACCTATAATGAATACAACTTTGGCAAGGTGGCCTTGCTCTAGTTGGGTTTTCTTTTGTTTTCAAACCTCTTTTTGTATGATTTTTCCTTGATGAATTTTATTGCCACCAGCTTTTTCTGCATGACAATTGAAATTGAATACAACAACTCAAATAAATCGAACAAGATGAAGATTTTCGAAGTTTTTCTACAATACAAAAAAAATAATTGGATATGAATCCAAGAAGAACCTGGAAAATGAGATAGATTGCGGTCCTAGTGTTGTGCTCTGATACCAACTGATGTGAACCTCAGCCGACTGTGCTCAGAGACCCTAACCACCGCAAGCTGATAACCTAAGCAATGATTCGAAGTTATTGAAAACCGGGATGGAAAGTACTTGGAACCACTAGCACACGATGTGCAGGAACCCTAAGTTTCTAGTCGATGGCGCCACATCAAGGGATGAATGCCCAAGATGATAAGCCGGCCTAGACGACAATCAATTCCATGAAAGTTGAAAAGAGAAATGCAAATCCATGCAAGAAGAAAAACTGAAGTTTTAAGTGTTTATTAATTTCAAATCCGTTACAATGAGGCGTGTAACCCTCCTAGAACTCTAACTCCTAAAAGAGTAAAATACTAATAAAGAAAACCATAGAGTAATAAACAAATTACTAAAAAGAATTTAAAATAATCCTAAAATATTCTAAGAAGGAAGTAGAATTCGTACTCGTATTCCTACGAGGAAAAGACTCCTTCCTAGACAAGAACTCTAAACTAGGCTAAAAAATTCCTAAAAAATAGCTAGACGGGTTCTGGAAGATTTAGCCAAATAAATACCAAATAAATTCGAAAAATTAAGCCCTGTGACAGTTCACTACTTGACACCATGGGATTCAACTTTCATGTTGGACATCAGCCAAAATTCCACCTCTAAGGAACTGAAATTCGTCGATCATTATCAGACTAGGAATCTGTCCAAAACGGGAAATCCTAGATTGATTAGGATTTCTTGTCAGCATGTCCTTGGCATCTTCCCTTCGTGTCCCACATCACTGATGGTCGTTCATCCTTCCTCGGATCAGGCTCAAGTGGTGGCCTATTCTTGGCTCCTAGCATTGGCTGCCTCGGATCAGCATCTGTGCTCTACTCTTTGATGCTTCGGCTCTGCATCACTCTCGCTCGGTCCAACTTCATGTCCTTTGTGGCCTCCTTGCGTCATTCTCTAAATCTGAGTTGGCATGGTGGAGGTTTTTCCATGGGAACTAGGGAATCCTTAGGGCTAAAGGATTCTTGAAAGGCAAGGCTGGATTTTTGGATCGGCCCTAAATGCTCCTCATACGGGCGTTGGCGCGGGCCCTACGTCTGTGTTGGCATGGGCGCTGAGTGCTATGTTGGATTGGCTCCGTACTCGGCTGTCGGGGCCTAGCTGGGTGTCAACATCAGTCCAGGGGTGTCTCGTGGCTCTGAGGCTTCGGCTCTCTTCGGATCCGGGTACGGTGCTGGCATCAGTGCCAGGCTGGGCCTTGGCATCGACCTGGGGACAGTGCGGTCTCGTACAGGCATCATTGCTGGGGACGGATCAGCATCAGCATCAAGACTTGATGTTGGGCCTGTGGGCTTTAGGCTGTACTAGGGTTAGTACGGGGTCTTCTGGTTCAGGCGCCTGTGGGTACCAGGTGCTGGTACAGAAGCTCGTGTTGGGGCACGGGCTGGTGCCCATGTGGTGGATCGTGTTGGGGCAAGGGTCTAGGCTCGCGCTAGGCTCAGGCCTTGGCAGTGCTGGGGCTCGGGCCGTGTCTTGGGTCGGGGCTCGTGCAAGAACTCGAGCCATGGCTCGGGTGCTGACTTGCGTCATGGTCGTACTTGTGCACCGGCTTGGTGCAGCTTCAGAGCTGGGGCACGGGCCTGTGCTGGTGAAGACGCTCGAATTGACGTGATTATCAACCTCATTTAAGCGACATTTCCTTGCTTGAAACGTGGTTTTAGGGGTAAAATAGCGAATATTCACTCAACTACCCTATTTCCTACCGATTTAGTTACTTTGGCCCTTTTTGGGTCTATTTGATGGTTTTCTAGTGTTTTTGTTAAAGCACAGGTTTTTGCCATCATTTATGTAGCTACGGAAGTGTTCAAGACCTCAAGGAGTGAACCGGAATCGAACTAGAAATCAAACCAGAGTAAGAACCGAAGATCCAACTGCCCAGCACAATGTTTTCGCCGAAAATAATACACAGTTTTCGGCGAAAATACCTTCAGAAACCCATAGGCGGAATGAGCTGAATTACACTGAAGTTTTCTGCGAAAATACTATAAAGTTTTTGCCGAAAAGTTATGAAGAAATCAGCCGACAGAAGCAGCAATTTACAAAGGAATTTTTGGCGAAAACTCCCTTAGGTTTTCGGCGAAAATTTCTTCACAAATCCGGCGCCTTAGGGTTTAAGTATAAATACTTAAACCGGCGGCCCAAAGGGAGAGCAATTCATTATTCATATTTTCACAAATCATACTTTTGAGAGTCAGCAGACTCTAGGGTCGATAGATAGAGTTTAGAGAGTTCGAAGATTCGTGGAGAGACGCCATCCTTCCGCCTCGGAGAGCTCGGAGCTTAAAGTTGAAGATCCAGGAGATTGAAGCTTCGCAGGAGTTGTCAGAATTAGGTTTTTCAGTTCTTATCTGTTCTTCCTCTGTATGATGATCTTCTTTGTTGCCTTTGATTCTTCTGTTATCGTTATGAGTAGCTAAACTTGTAGAGCTTAGATTAGATGAACCCTAAGTGACCCAGGGCTTTAAAGCGGTCACGGATTGGCGGTAATTAGATTCGAAGTTCAATCAGTTTCTCTTTGCATGGTTGTTTTGTTCTTGATTGTTCATGTTTCTTTTCTGGTTGGTCGCCTAGATTAGTTTTTTGCAAGCTAGGGTTAGTCGCTAGACGGTTCCATGCATTGGCGCTTAAACCTGTTTTCCTTGATCACCTAGTTTAGATTCTTGTTAAGCTGAGGATAGAAGCGAACACTCGCCTCTCTTTAAAACATCAATTCAACCAGTTAACCTTATAATTGGACTGTGCCTTTCGTAGGAACCGATTAGGGTTAATCCGCTTCAAGAGTAACTCATAAATCGTTAGTAATTGCACCAGTTAATTAAGTCGTTGCGAGAGGCGACCGTACCCGGGCGGCTAGTTAAACTTTGTAGTTAGATCGGATAGAGCGAACGTTCGCCAGTCTTAAACCTGAGGGTAAGGAGTTATGGTGGTGTATAGAAACCGATTGAATTAGAATTGAAAACCGCTAGTCTTGTGATTGATGTTGCCTTGGTGATCTAAGGGGGATTCGAAATCTAAGCTCATCTATCTTCTCGTTAGTCAACCTTTTAATATTTCTGCCTTTTATTTTCCTTTATTCATTAGATTAGAAGTCGTGGAACTCACACCACGCACAACCTGTTTAAACCTGAGTAATTTGCCAACATATTTGAGTAGACAAGAAGAAGAGACCTCGAGTAGAATACGATCTAGTCTACCTTGGTAGATTAGTTATTTGATACCGCTAAAATTGAAAGCATAAAATTGGCGCCGTTGCCGGGACACTTCTAATTGTTTGAAAGAAGAGTTACCTTTCCGCCTTACCATTTATTTTCCCTCCATATTTCCATGGTTTACCTGGGTAGTGCTTTTGAGTTTTGAATATGCAGGATTACAGGTGGGATGACCAGTACCGAGAGTCGCACATCAATGAAGCACCATATCTCGAAGACTCCCAAGAGATGGATTCACACACTTATGAGCATCAACAATGGATGGCAAGCACCCAAGTCGCGATCGACAACCTCCAATCAATGGATGATGCTGTTGATGCATTGAACGCCGCGCTCAAGCGACTAGTGCAATTGAAGGGAGAAGATGCTCAAGAACATTTCGAAGAAGAGCCAGAAGCTACACACCACCAACAAAATCACCAAGAGGTGTATATACCAGTTCATCAGCATCGACAACAGACGGCAAGAGTAGAATCCGCCTTGGATGATCTCGTTTCAAAGCTACAAGCTCGTAACATGGTGGATGTCGAGCTCGAGCAACCAAATCCACTAATGGAAGAAGATGCTCAAAGGCCGTACGAAGATGAACATGACAACCTCACCCATGACTATTGCGAGCTAGAAGCATCTGATGAAGAATCCTTGGTGGTGGTGGTTGATGAAGACAAAGAGCCAATCCATCTTGAAGTTGAAGCCGAAGAGGAGCACGAAGAAATCGAGGAGATATCCTCAATAGAGCTTCCGCCGAGCCAACCTATAGATCAAGCCAGAGACGAGCACGTGGGGATCGAAGACGTCAAGGGTTTGGAAGCATACATACTCGATCCTGATAGACCTCTAGATGATCATAAAGTGGAGAAAATGGAGCTCATTGACCATGCCGCACCATACTACCTATTTCCTCCTCCAGAAGGAGAATTCAAGAAGGACTGGTCATCCAACCAGAACCGCGATCTACTAGAGCACTACCGGCTACATCACCCTGCTGGAGTGCTACATGGCACTCAACCGATGGCCTTGAAGAAGACGATTGACTTCAAGGAACTCCTAAGTTGGGGTCCCTAACAGGTACCGTCCGGCTCAAGGACGTTAAAAGAGAGCGCTTCGTGGGAGGCAACCCACGATTGGAGTCCATTTTTGAATTATTGAGTCAGTCTTTTTCATCGTTCGAGTCGGTTTTGGAGAGCCAAAGTGTCAGATTTCTTTTATTTTCGTCTATTCTGTGTCAGGTCAAATTTTTGCCGAAAACTCCTCAGATTTTTCGACGAAAACTTTAGTTGGTTCGAGTCTTTTTTCTAGTGGGTTTTCAAAGTTGTTTTCGGCGAAATGTTTAGTCTGTTTGAGTCTGTTTCTGTTTTTGAAATAGTTTTCGCCGAAAACTTCTAAATGTTTTCGGCGAATTGTTTAGTTAAGTCGTCTGTCTTTGTTTTCAAAGTAGTTTTCGCCGAAAACTTCACCAGTTTTTCGGCGAAAACTTTAGTTGGGTCAGAAAATTTTCGAAAACCTTTAAAAAAAAATTAAATAAAAATAGTCAAAATATTTTCAAAACTCCCCTAACCGTCTTTGTTCGACTTTTATTATGTGTGGATCCGGGGCACTTGTCCCGGTATCCTTTTGATCTTTTTGTTGTTTTTGTTTTTGTAGGAACTTGAGTAGCTACTCCGCTCCACTGCGGACTCTCCGTGCTCATCCGTTACACCGACCATCACCTTCCAGGTTCTTCGTATCTCTCTACTCTAGATTAGTTCTGTGAGGACACAGAACCGTTTAAGTGTGGGGTAGGATTCTAGGATTATGCATGATCTTGCTTGCTATCTATGATTCCGTGGTTCAAATTTGAAAATTCTCTAGCATAGAATTGCTCAATTCTTGACTTTTGATGTTAAATTGACTTCAATTTTGAACAATGACGTCTAGACTGTTCCACTTAGAACCTGTAACCAACGTGTCCGAACTGATATTAAATGAGTCTAGGTCAGAATAGATCATAAATCACTCTTGTAGTTGAAACTTGAGTCAATTAAACTATTTTTCTTATTAATAACAAAGCTCGATAACACCATTCTAAGATGATAAATGCTAGCTTCTCCCATGTTTTTCACTCCATATTTGTTCACCTGTGATTGTGGCTAGAGATTAGGCGGAAATTCAATTCGAAATCTCGTGTAAAAAGTTATAACTAGCTAGGATCAAGTGGTTAAATCGATAAATCAAGTGTTTGAGTGGTGAAATTCGAAATGTGCAATTTAATGTAAAGTTCTTTAAAGTGCTGAAATCAAAGCTAGGCAAGCCCGACACCTAAGTGAAGTGTTCGGGTTGAGCACTAGCATAGGCACAAATACTGTGAGCTAGGTAGGTCCAACACCTAAGTGAAGTGTTTGGTATCGAGCACTAGTATGCAGTAAATAAATTGAACTGGAAATAAATCATTGTTTAAATTGGTCCTAGCTAGAACATGTAACGTACAGATGTAGAAACGGATGAAGTCGAGTCGATAGCCACGTCACTTTTCCTACCTTCACATCCACATCATGGCTAGAGCTTAAAGTCTTTTTTATTAGAATTGGTGTTATCGTAGTCGGTTAATTATGATTAATTGTTTTCCCAAGAAACGTGCTTTGTTAAAACTACTACTTGAAGTGTGCAGAAATTAGTGAGATTGAAAACTTGTTTGGTTGATGTTCTTGCATGTGTAGGTCACTTTTTCTACGTGGAACAGTCTAAACCAAATCGTTAGAATTGAATCTCAGTTTAATCTTGTGTCATTCGTGAATTTGAGTGTGTTCTAGTTCAGTTTGCTTGAGGACAAGCAAAAGCTTAAGTGTGGGGTATTTTGATGACACTCGAATTGACGTGATTATCAACCTCATTTAAGCGACATTTCCTTGCTTGAAACGTGGTTTTAGGGGTAAAATAGCGAATATTCACTCAAGTACCCTATTTCCTACCGATTTGGTTACTTTGGCCCTTTTTGGGTCTATTTGATGGTTTTCTAGTGTTTTTGTGAAAGCACAGGTTTTTGCCATCATTTATGTAGCCACGAACGTGTTCAAGACCTCAAGGAGTGAACCGAATTAAACCAGAAATCAAACCAGAGTCAGAACCGAAGATCCAACTGCCCAGCACAATGTTTTCGCCGAAAATAATACACAGTTTTCGTCGAAAATACCTTCAGAAACCCACAGGCGGAATGAGCTGAATTACACTAAAGTTTTCGGCGAAAATACTATAAAGTTTTCGCCGAAAAGTTATGAAGAAATCAGCCGACAGAAGCAGCAACTTACAAAGGAATTTTCGGCGAAAACTCCCTTAGGTTTTCGGCGAAAACTCCCTTAGGTTTTCGACGAAAATTCCTTCACAAATCCGGCGCCTTAGGGTTTAAGTATAAATACTTAAACCGGCGGCCCAAAGGGAGAGCAATTCATTATTCATATTTTCACAAATCAGACTTTTGAGAGTCAGCCGACTCTAGGGTCGATAGATAGAGTTTAGAGAGTTCGAAGATTCGTGGAGAGATCGTGACGCCATCCTTCCGCCTCGGAGAGCTCGGAGCTTAAAGTTGAAGATCTAGGAGATTGAAGCTTCACCAGAGTCGTCAGAATTAGGTTTTTCAGTTTTTATCTGTTCTTCCTCTGTATGATGATCTTCTTTGTTGCCTTTGAATCTTCTGTTATCGTTATGAGTAGCTAAACTTGTAGAGCTTAGATTAGATGAACCCTAACTGGTGTGAACCGCCGCAACCTTGGGCAGACGACCCTAACCACCGCTAGTCTTGAACCTTCGCTCGATCACTGTTGGCACCGGGGCGAGAAAGTACTTGGACCCGTCGGCCGCGATTGACCGAGAACCCTAAGTGTCCAGGAATGGCTCCACGACAGAAGGGGAATACTTCTGTTGATAATACCGACTCTAAGCTATGCACGCAGCATAAAACTAAGAATTGAGAGAACAAAGTTCTTATTTGATTAATTGATTCAAAGGGGTTCGCCTTACAATGAGGCCGAAGCCTCTTATTTATAGGTGAGGGAAATCGTGAACAGGCTCACGTTTCCTACTCGGAAAATAACTCTAAAATAATAAAATAATAGCCTAAGTCCTATTTAGAATATAATAAGACTTGCTCCTAAAGAATTGAAACTAAGAAGAAAATCCGAATAAAATACTTAAAAAGACTAAAATAATACAAGAGCCGGCTAAAACCCTAATTCGGCGGATCCGGCAGGTCCGGTCGGGTGTTCCGCTCACGCGCTGGCCAAATTAGGAAAGCCGGCGCCGCCTTTGCTATCGAGCGTGGAATTGGCGGCGGCGGCGGCTGCTCGGGCTGGGTGATGACCGGGGCTTCTTGAGTTGGGCTCCGGCGGGTCTGATGCTGATGCCGGTCGGCCTCCGGGGTTCTTGCTCGGCCTGTCTGCTCGGCCGTCTTCCCATTTCCTCATTTCCTCCATTTCCTTCGTGGTTCCTAGGCGGGCAGCTCCTAGGCTTGGCTCCAGGCCTTGTATGGAGTTGAGGGCAGGTGCTAAACCTCCCAGGGCTCGGGTTCCCTGATGGCTGAGTGTTAGGGCCCGATCGGGGCCTTTTGAGGCCGGGGCTGGCGTTCGGGTGCCGTCTGTCTTCGGGCCTTCTCCGGGTATGCTTAGGCCTGGCCTTCCCTATTTATCCCAATTGTCTAGGAAGGTCCTTAGAGGTTCTCCTAAGGTCATCATTCGGTCCTTGAGCTCTTGGAAGCCTAGCCTTGATGCTAGGGCTGGAGGGGCGCTCGGGCCGGGGCCGGTTGGTGCTCCCTTAGGCTGGAACTTGGCTTTCTTCAGTCGGCATTCTTCCAGGAAGGCCTCTAGAGGATCCCAGGGTTGTGTAGCACCTCCTGGGTCCTTAGACTTGTTGCCCAAGGGGCCGGGCAAGCTTGGTGCCTTGACTGCCATGAGCGTCGGTGCCCAAGTTAGGGCCGGATGGGTCCGGATGCTCATCCGTGCTTGTTGAGCCCTTCGGGGAGGGCTGTGCTTGAACCTCACCACTTGTTGGGGCTTGGTAAACCTTCGAGGGTTTATCTGGCGAGGTTCTGAGCGCTTCTTATAAGGCACTAAGGCCTTTGCCCTTGTGGGTGACCCCGGCGGGGTGTAGGAGTAGGCATTGGCAGCCGGTCGGCTGCCCGGAGTCACTTCACTAAGTGACCCAGGGCTTTAAAGCGGTCACAGATTGGCGGTAATTAGATTCGAAGTTCAATCAGTTTCTCTTTGCATGGTTGTTTTGTTCTTGATTGTTCATGTTTCTTTTCTGGCTGGTCGCCCAGATTAGTTTTTTGCAAGCTAGGGTTAGTCGCTAGACGGTTCCCTGCTTTGGCGCTTAAACCTGTTTTCCTTGATCACCTAGTTTAGATTCTTGTTAAGCTGAGGATAGAAGCAAACGCTCGCCTCTCTTTAAAACATCAATTCAACCAGTTAACCTTATAATTGGAGTGTGCCTTTCGTAGGAATCGATTAGGGTTAATCCGCTTCAAGAGTAAGTCATAAATCGTTAGTAATTGCACCAGTTAATTAAGTCGTTGCGAGAGGCAACCGTACCCGGGCGGCTAGTTAATCTTGGTAGTTAGATCGGATGGAGCGAACATTCGCCATTCTTAAACCTAAGGGTAAGGAGTTATGGTGATGTATAGAAACCGATTGAATTAGAATTGAAAACCGCTGGTCTTGTGATTGATGTTGCCTTGGTGATCTAAGGGGGATTCGAAATCTAAGCTCGTCTATCTTCTCGTTAGTCAACCTTTTAATATTTCTGCCTTTTGTTTTCCTTTGTTCATTAGATTAGAAGTCATGGAACTCACACCACGCACAACCTGTTTAAACCTGAGTAATTTGCCAACATATTTGAGTAGACAAGAAGAAGAGACCTCGAGTAGAATACAATCTAGTCTACCTTGGTAGATTAGTTATTTGATACCGCTAAAACTGCAAGCATCAGCTGGGTCAGAGCTCGTGCTGGGGCACAGGCTGGGCTTAGGCTGCGCCTAGGCTGGGGGCAGTGCTGGCGCTGGGTGCTGAGCCTGGGTTAGGGCCGGTGCTGGCGCTGGGCACTAAGCCTGGGCTGGCGCCTGTGCTGGCGCTAGCGCTGGGCGTTGAGCCTAGGCTGGGGCTGGTGGTGGCGCTGAGCCTGGGCTAGGCCTGTGCTGGCGCTGTGCGCTGAGCCTAGGCTGGGGCCGGTACTGGCGCTAAGCACTAAGCGCGAGGCTTGGCCAATGTTGGGCAGGCGCTGAGCGTGGTGCTCAGCTCATTACTGGGCACGGGGCTAGGCACGATGTTGGACACGGCCATGGGCAAGGTGCTGGGCATGGGCTGGGCATAGGCCTGGCCTCGGCGCTGGGCACGGTGCTCGGACTGGGGCTGGGCATGGTGTTGAGACTGGGGATTGGGCTAGGCACGATGCTGGGCATGATTCTGGCTCCATTGGCTCCTCTCTCCATCTTGTCCAACTTGGCTTGTATGTGGACTAGGATATCAGTCATGGTTTCCATGGTAGTTGCCATATTAGTGAGTCTCTCATCTGCCATGATTAGTACTAGAAAAAAAGACCTTAAAGTACTTCCTCTTCTAAGACTCGTTGAAAAAGCAAACATCAATAGAGTGAACTAAAAAGTAGGGTGTGGCTCGGTGATACAGCACAAGCAACAAAAGATATAAAAACTTCTACCCCTCTTCTTAAGGTCAACCTATAATGAATACAACTTTGGCAAGGTGGCCTTACTCTGGTTGGGTTTTCTTTTGTTTTCTAACCTCTTTTTGTATGATTTTCCTTGATGGATTTTATGGCCACCAGCTTTTTCTGCTTTACAATTGAAATTGAATACAAGAACTCAAATAAATCGAACAAGATGAAAATTTTCAAAGTTTTTCTAGAATACTAAAAAATAAAGGGATATGAATCCAAGAAGAATCTGGAAACTGGGATAGATTGTGGTCCTAGTGTTTAACCGTGCTCTGATACCAACTGATGTGAACCTCGACCGACTGTGCTCCTAGACCCTAACGATCGCAAGCTGATCACCTAAGCAACTATTCGAACTTATTGAAAACCAGGATGGAAAGTACTTGGACCCACTAGCACATGATGTCTAGGAACCCTAAGTTTCTAGTGGATGGCGTCACGTCAAGGGATGAATGTCCTAGATGATAAGCTGGTCTAGACGACAATCAATTCCATGAAAGTTGAAAAGAAAATTACAAATCCATGCAAGAAGAAAAACTGATGTTTTTATTATTTTTTTTATGAATAATTAGTGGTTTTATTTATCATAAAAAACATAAAGAACAAATTCAAGAGAGCACTC
Source organism: Linum lewisii (assembly GCA_034768395.1). Classification (NCBI taxonomy): domain Eukaryota; kingdom Viridiplantae; phylum Streptophyta; class Magnoliopsida; order Malpighiales; family Linaceae; genus Linum; species Linum lewisii. Next base: position 21,128,095 of record CM068300.1, read on the forward strand.
ACAAAAACTGAATGACACCAATAAACCCCTAAGGAAGTAAGAAGAGGATTCGGATCCCAAACTCCTTCTTAACAAAGAGATGATTTGATCACCTACACCTATATCAAACTTTCTTATTACAATAAAGGAAGATGAAATTAACTACTAAGCCTTCTAAGGGCTACACTCTCGTCTTTATGTCCTGCAAAGTATATACTAATATCAGCTTTAACATCCTGAACCAATATATCCGAAGTCTTGCATCTTACATCATAAACTCTCTTGCATCTTTCACGCCAAATAGAGCTCAAGACAGCACACCAAATAATCCTACTGACCCGATTGTCAACTGACTCCACCTTCCATCTGCGTATCACATAATCAATGTGCTCATCCCAGCAAGTCAACTGAATGGAAGGGAAAATTCGATTGAAGCTGTCCTTGAAATGAGCACACTCAGCAAACAAATGGTCTCTGGATTCAGGGGCCCTACTGCATAGGGGGCAAGAATTAATCACTGCATTATTCCAACTACTTACTTTGTCCAAAGTGCTGATTCTTCATGATTCTGTAGCCTTTCCACAAGTAATTAGACCAGCCCTCTTCCCCTTTCATAGGCCTGATATCCCAAACCACACTTGCTTTAAAATTTGG